>PVKV010031934.1:0-12505 GCA_004027835.1 Alouatta palliata | reverse complement strand
ACTGGGATTACAGGCATGAGCCACCGCGCCCGGCCGGTTTCTTTTTCTTTTCTTTCTTTCTTCCTTTTTTTGTGCTTGTTTGATTGTTGCATCCACTTGAATGTTACTCCTGTGAAAGCAGGGTGTTTATCTGAAGTGTTCTGGTGCCAAGAATAGTGGCTGGCTCACAGTCTGCATATTTGTTGACTGAATGAATATTATTAAGGATGTGAAGGAGAATGAGATAAATGTAGTTTTCAGTCCCTTACCCTTTTTTTTTTTTTCTTTTTTTTGTGGATCTTGGCTCACTGCAATCTCTGCCTCCTGGGATCAAGCAATTCTCCTACCTCAGCTTCCCAGGTAGCTGGGATTATAGGTACCCACCACCATACTTAGCTAATTTTTGTATTTTTAGTAGAGACAGGGTTTTGCCACATTGCCCAGGTTGGTCTCGAGCTCCTGACCTCAGGTGATCCACCTGTCTTGGCATCCCATAGTGCTGGGATTACAGGCCTGAGCCACCGTATCTGGCCATCCCCTCATCCCTTCTGAGTTGAGCTTTGAGTCGCCAGTAGCTACAGGTAAACAAAAGTAGAGGAGTTGGGTTGACTTTAGTTGTTTGCTCAATATTTGTTCAGAGCCTACTATGAGGAAACTATGGGAGATATAGAAATAAATAAAACATGGGAACACTTTATACTGTTGCAACGGGCAATTCAGGGCGACAAACTTAGGGTATACTCAGCGCACTTATTTATGTTGGTCTTGCCGTACTAGATTGTAATTTTTTTCAGGGGAAAGTTGGACCTCGTCTTATTCATGTATCTATCTCCAGTGTGTGAATTAGTGTCTGGAACTCAGTTAATGTTGAATGAATGACTGTAATGTATAAAAATTAAGAGAATGGGCTCTGGAATTAGACTACCTGGGGTAAGATAAATTCTAACTCATCAATTGTTAGCTGTGTGATTTTGGTAAATAATAGAATCTTTTTGTGCCTCAATCTCTTCATCTATAAAATGGGCAATATTAGCACCTATGTTGTGGGATTTTATGAGTATTAAATGAAGTGATGCAGACATAGCATTTAGCATGGTTCTTGGCATACAGTAAGTTTAGTAAATATTACGAAAAGATTCACAGAGGGTCAGTAAGTGTTAAGGGATTTAGGGAAGAAATAGACTGCCTCTGTTCTGTGGAGCTGGAATGCCGTGGTGCAATCTCAGCTCACTGTAACCTCTGCCTCCCAGGTTCAAGCGATTCTCCAGCCTCAGCCTCCCGAGTAACTGCGATTACAGGCGTGCCATCACGCCTGACTAATTTTTGTATTTTTAGTAGAGATGGGGTTTTGCCATGTTGGCCAGGCTGGTCTCCTCTCTACAAAAAATACAAAAGTTAGCTGGGTGTGGTGGCACACACCTGTGGTCCAGGTATTTGGGAGGCAGAGGTGAGAAGATCACCTGAGCCTGGGTAGGCTGAGGCTGCAGTGAGTGGGGATCACACTACTGCACTCCTGCCTGGGCAGCAGAATGAGACCCAGTCTCAAAAAAAATTTTTTTTTTTGGCTGAGTGCGGTGGCTCATGCCTGTTATCCCAGCACTCTGGGAAGCCGAGGTGGGTGGAATGCCTGAGGTCAGGTGTTTGAGACTAGCTGAATAACATGGTGAAACCCTATCTCTACTAAAACTACAAAAAAGTAGCTGGGTGTGATCATGCCCACCTGTAATCCTAGCTACTTGGGAGGCTGAGGCTGCAGAATTACTTGAATCCAGGAGGTGGAGGTTGCAGTGAACCAAGATTGTGCCACTGCACTCCAGCCTGGACAAAAAGAGCAAAACTCCATCTTAGCCATTCTGATAGGCAGTAATATCTCATGGTTTTAATTTGCATTTGTTAAACATTTTTCATGTGTATCTGTATTATCTTCTTTGGTGAAGTGTCCAAGTCTTTTATATATTTTTAATTAGGTTGTTTTCTTATTATGGAGTTTAGAGAGGTCTTCATATATTCTGAGTGAAAATCCTTCATTAAATATGTGATTTGCAAATATTTTCTCACAATCTGTTCATTCTCTTAACATTTTTCAAAGAGCAGGAGTTCTTAATTTTGATGAAGGACAGTTTATCAGTTTTTTCTCTCCTGGATTATTTTTGGTATCCTATCTGAGAAACCTTTGTCTAACCTAAGTGGACACAAATTTTCCCCTTAATTTTCTTCTAGAAGTTTTATAGTTTTAGGCTTTACATTTATTTGACCCATTTTGAGTTAATTTTTATATATTGTGTGACATCTGATCAAGATTTTTTTTTTCTTTTGTATGTGAATGTCTACTTGTTCCAGCACCACTTGTTAAAGAGACTATTCTTTTTTCCATGGAATTGTCTCTAAATCTTTGTTGAAAATCAGCTGGCCATCTCTGGGAAGGGCTATCTGGACTCTGTTTTGTTTCGTTAATCTGTGTGTAAGCTGTCACCAACACCCATTCTGTCTTCATTATTGTAAATTTAAAGTAAGCCTGGAAATCAGGTATTGTGATTATTCTAACTTTGTTCTGTTTAATGATTATTTTGGCTCACTTGCTTTTCTATATAAATTTTAGAATCAGTTTGTTGATTTCTGTTAAGAAAACTGGGATTTTGATTGGAATTATGTGGAATCTAAAGATCAGTTTGGGGATAATTAACATTTTAACAAATTTACTTTTTTTGAGATGGAGTTTCACTCTTGTCGCCTAGGCTGGCGTGTAGTGGCGTGATCTTGGCCCACTGCAACCTCCATCTCCTGGGTTCAAGTGATTCTCCCACCTCGGCCTCCTGAGGTGCTAGGACTACAGACACCCGACACTATGCCTGGCTAATTTTTGTATTTTTAGTAGAGATGGGCGTTTCACCATGTTGGCCAGGCTGATTTCGAACTCTTGACCTCAGGTGATCTGCCCACCTCGGCCTCCCAAAGTGCTGAGATTACAGACATGAGCCACCTCGCCCGGCCTACAAATTTACTTTTAATATTTCAGTTTCTTTATTACTATGTGAATATCAATTCTCAGCTTCACAAATAAGGGAGCAACTAAGGAGAACTGCACGTAGTTTAGCAAGGTCTTAGGATACAAACTCAATGAACAGAAATCTATTGCATTTCTATTATTAGCAATGAACAATTAGAAATTTAAATTTAAAACACTACGATTTACAATAGAACAACAAAAAAAACCTGTGAAATACTTAGGTATACATCTAACAGAATGTGTTTCAGATTTGTATGTTGAAAACAGCGAAACTCTGATGAAAGAAATCAAAGGCATAAATAAATTGAGAAACATACCATGTTCACAGACTGAAATAATATGTTACATTTATTTATTTATTTTTGAGACTGGGTCTCACTCTGTTACCCAAGTTGAAGTGCAGTGGCACAATCCTGGCTCATTGCAACCTCTGCTTCCCAGGCTCCAGTTATCTCACCTCGACCTCCTGAGTAGCTGGGACCACAGGTGCCTGTCACCATGCCCAGCTAATTTTTTTTATATTTTTGGTAGAGATGGCGTTTTGCCGTGTTGCCCAGGCTGTCTCAAACTCCTGAACTCAGGTGATCCACCTGCCTCGGTCTCCCAAAGTGCTGGGATTGTAAGTGTGAGCCACCACCCCAGCCTCATTTATTTTTTAATTTAAAAAAATTTTCTTTTTTGAGACAGAGTTTTGCTTTGTTGCACAGGCTGGAGTGTAATGGCACAGTCTCGGCTTACTGCAGCCTCCACCTCCCAGGTTCAAGCAGTTCTGCCTCAGCCTCCCAAGTAGCTGGGATTACAGGTGCCTGCAACCATGGCTGGTAATTTTTGTATTTTTAGTAGTGATGGGTTTCACCATGTTGGCCAGGCTAGTGTCAAACTCTTGACCTCAGGTGCTCTGCCGGCCTTGGCATCCCAAAGTGCTGGGATTATAGGCGTGAGCCACCACCCCACCCCACCCCAGCCTCATTTACCTTTATTTCATCTTTTTTTTTTTTTTTTTTTTTGCGACGGAGTTTCGCTCTTGTTACCCAGGCTGGAGTGCAATGGCGCGATCTTGGCTCACCGCAACCTCCGCCTCCTGGGTTCAAGCAATTCTCCTGCCTCAGCCTCCCGAGTAGCTGGGACTACAGGTACGTGCCACCATGCCCAGCTAATTTTTGTATTTTTAGTAGAGACGGGGTTTCAGCATGTTGACCAGGATGGTCTCGATCTCTTGACCTCGTGATCCACCTGCCTCAGCCTCCCAAAGTGCTGGGATTACAGGCGTGAGCCACCGCACCCGGCCTTTATTTCATCTTTTTAACATGTGTTTTCAGTTCCCTTGCATATATACCTAGGAGTAATTGCTGGGTCTTAGGGTAACTCTATATTTAATCTCTTAAGGAGCTGCCAAACTGTTTTCCAAATCAACTACATTATTTTATGAATTTCTACCAGCAGTATATGAGGATTCCAGTTTCACACTTTCCTTACCAACACTTGTTATTATCTGTCCTTTTGATGATAGCCATCCTAGTGGGTGTGAAGTGGTATCTCATTGTGGTTTTAAGTTATACTTCCCTGATGACTAATGATGTTGAGCATCTTTTCCTGTGCTTATGGCCATTTGTATATCTTCTCTAGAGCAATGTCTATTCAGATATTCTGCCCATTTTTAAATTAGGTTATTCAATTTACATTTTTAATCTACCTGTTATTTTCATTTGAAGTTACTTTTTTCTTCATCTTTTATTGATTGAGCATTCATTGATTGAGACAGGGTCTTGCTGCTCTGTCACCTGGGCTGGAGTGCAAAGGTGTGATCACAGCTCACTTCAGCCTTTTTTTTTTTTTTTTTTTTTCTTCGAGACAGTTTTGCTCTTGTCCAGGCTGGAATGCAGTGGTGTGATCTTGGCTCACTGCAGCCTCCGCTTTCCGGGTTCAAGCAATTCTCTTGCCTCAGCCTCCGGAGTAGCTGGGATTACAGCCATGTGCCATCATGCCCAGTTAATTTTTTGTATTTTTAGTAGAGATAGAGACAGGGTTTCTCCATGTTGGTCAGGCTGGTCTCAAACTCCTGACCTCAGGTGATCCGCCTGCCTCAGCCTCCCAAAGTGCTGGGATTATAGGCATGAGCTACCACGCCTGGCTCACTTCAGCCTTAACACCACACCCCCCACCTTCGCCCAGGCTCAAGCAATCATCCCACCTTAGCCTCCTGAGTATCTGAGACTACAGGTGCATGCCACCACACTGAGTTCATTAAAAAATTTTTTTTTATAGAGACAGGGGTCCCAGCTGGGCACGGTGGCTCATGCCTGTAATCCCAGGACTTTGAGAAGCCGAGGCAGGTGGATCACCTGAAGTTGGGAGTTGAAGACCAGCCTGGCCAACATGGTGAAACCCTGTCTCTACTAAAAATATAAAAATTTGCCAGGCACGGTGGCTCACACCTATAATCCCAGCACTTTGGGAGGCTGAGGTAGGCAGATCACCTGAGGTCAGAAGTTCAAAAACCATCCTGGCCAACATGGTGAAACCCCATCTCAATTAAAAAAAAAATTAGCCAGGCAGGGTGGTGCGTGCCTGTAATCCCAGCTACTTGAAAGGCCGGGGCACAAAAATTGCTTTAACCCAGACAGAGCAAGACTCCCTCCGTCTCAAAAAAAAAAAAAAAAAAGAAACGAGTCTTGCTATATTGCTAGGGCTAATCTTAAACTCCTAGGTTCAAGTGTTCTTCCCACTTTGGCCTCCCATAATGTTGAGATTGTAGGCATAAGCCACTGTGCCTGCTGTGTTTCATCTTAAGTATAAAAGTGGAATGCTTCAGTGAACAATGAATATCCACTTAAATCTGACCAGTTTACCTATTTCATTAATCTTCTACCTTCTCTTTTTTCTGTGACTTTTGATAAATATGACTTTACTTATAATATATATATATATATATATATATATGTTTTTGAAACGGAGTCTTGCTCTGTTGCCAGGCTGGAGTGCAGTGGCGCAATCTCGGCTCACTGCAACCTCTGCCTTCTGGGTTCAAGTGATTCTTCTGCCACAGCCTCCTGAGTAACTGGGATTATAGGTGCGTGCCCGGCTAATTTTTGTATTTTTAGTAGAGACGGGGTTTCACCATGTTGGCCAGGATGGTCTCGATCTCTTGACCTCGTAATCCACCTACCTCAGCCTCCCAAAATGCTGGAATTACAGGCGTGAGCCACCGTGCCCAGCCTACTTATGATATATTTTATGTCTTATTTTATTTTATTTTTGAGATGGAGTCTTATTCTGTTGCCCAGGCTGGAGTGCAGTGGCACGATCTCAGCTCACTGCAACCTCTGCCTCCAAGTTCAAGCGATTCTTCTGCCTCAGCCTCCTGAGTAGCTGGGATTATAGGTGCATGCCCGGCTAATTTTTGTATTTTTAGTAGAGACAGGATTTCACCATGTTGATCAGGCTGGTCTTGAACTCCTAATCTTGTGATAGGCCCACCTCGGCCTCCCAAAGTGCTAGGATTACAGGCGTGATGTCCAGCCTATGTCTTTTTAGATAATTCATTTAAAATTGAAAAATTGTGGGGGTAGGGGGAAGAAAAAAAAACTGAAAAATTGTTATTGTTGAGTGGTCCCATTGTGTTTTCATTCCTAGTTTATTAATTAAAAGTGTTATACTTTTGGAACTTCTACCTTTTAAAAGGATTCTAGTATACCTTGTTCATCCTGAGAATGACCCCATTCTTTGAGGCCTGTTTAATACTGTTTTTCCCAACAAGGTATTTTTCTCTTTCCTATCTGGAATAGAAATTTGTACTTTAACACTTTTGATGCCATTCAGTTTTTTATTATGGCATTTATTCAGTTTTTTTATTCAGTTTTTATTATTTCTGCATTCTGCGTTATGTTACAGTTTTTTTGTTTTTGTTGTTATTTATTTACTTATTTATTTTTGAGACAAAGTTTCACTCTGTTGCCCAGGCTGGAGTGCAGTCGTGCGATCTCAGCTCACTGCAGCCTCTGCCTCCCTGGTTCAACCAATTTTCGTGTCTCAGCCACCTGAGACACGCTGGGATTACAGGCATGTGCCACCATGCTCTGCTAATTTTTGTGGTTTTAGTAGAGATGGGGTCTTGCCATGTTGGCCAGGCTGGTCTCAAAGTCTTGACCTCAAGTGATCCACTCGCCTTGGCCTTCCAAAGTTCTGGGATTACAAGCATGAGCCACTGTGCCCAGCCTATTCTAGTTACTTATTAAAAGTTCTTTTTTTGTGTGTGACAGGGTCTTGCTCTGTCACCCAGGCTGGAGTGCAGTGGCACAGCCTAGACTCACTGCAGCCTCCACCTCCCAGGCTCAAGTGATCCTCCCACCTCAGCCTCCTGAGTGACTGGAACTGCAGGTGTACACGACCAGGCCTGGCCAATTTTTTGTATTTTTTTGTAGAGACAGGTTTTGCCATGTTGCCCAGGCTGGTCTCAAACTCCTGGACTCAAACAGTCTGCCCACACTGACCTCCCAAAGTGCTGGGATTACAGGCATGAGCTACCACACCTGGTCAAAAGTTTTGCTTCCTTGTTAAATCATAAGTCATAAATTCCTTGAAGGCAGGGACTGTGTCTTGTTCCTTTTGCCATTGCCCATAGTGCCTAGAATAGTTTGTTATTGATGGCAGGCAGGCAACAAATAGCTGTGGAATTAAATTACATGTGTATAGCATCTTCTCAGGTCCCAGACCATTACAGGTCTTTCCCAAATTTTTCAGCATTATGTATTCTTGAACCCAAAGCTGATATCCTGGTGGTATATACCAGTTTGACTGATACTAAAATAGTGGAAGTCTTTCATACTGGTTGGTATGTAGTTGCTGCCTTGAGCCCCTCATCTCCCTGCTGTGGGGGTCCTTTTCCTGGGACCCATTGGATAATTCCCATAACTCAGCAGCCAAGAAAGCAATGCTGGCACAACCTAAGTCACCAAGGTTTTGCTCCTGTGTAACGGCAACATTTGTTTGGATGAGTATTTTGTATTTTTTGCTTTTAGTTTAGTTTTTTGCTTTTTTTTTTTGAGACAGAGTCTTTCTCTGTTACTCAGGCTGGACTGCAGTGGCACAATCTTCACTCCCTGCAACCTCTGCCTCCCGGATTCAAGTGATTCTCCTACCTCAGCCTTCCAAGTAGCTGAGACTATGGACACACGCCACCACACCCGGCTAATTTTTGTATTTTTACTAGAGACAGGGTTTCACCATGTTGGCCAGGCTGGTCTCCAACTCCTGACCTCAGATGATCCACCTGTCTTGGCCTCCCAAAGTGCTTGGGACTACCGGCGTGAGCTACCGTGCCCGGCCTCACCTTTGCTTTTATACCTGTTCTACCTTCCTATATAGTTCCTAGGAAAATTGTTTTTTTCTTCCAAAACCACCACATCTAGGATAGTTTTTAAGATAATAGGCCAGTTGTGGTGTCTCACACCTGTAATCCCAGCACTTTGGGAGGCTGAGGCAGGAGAATCCCTTGAGCCCAGGAGTTTGAGACTAGCCTGGGCAACATAGCAAGACCCCCTCTTTAAAAAAAAATATAAAAATTAGCCAGGTGTGGTGGTGTGTGCCTGTAGTCCCAGCTGCTTGAGAGGCTGAAATGGGAGGATCACCTAAGCCTGGGAAGTTGAGGCTGCAGTGAGCCATGATTGTGCCACTGCTCTCCAGCCTAGGTGACAGAGTGAGACTCTGTCTCACAAAAAACAAAAACAAAAACAAAATTCTACTAAATCTGTTATCAGATAGTGATGACTTCCCCCCCCCAGCTGTTTCACAGTTACATGGAAAAACTGTGGCGTGGATAGATCACCCACAGAATTGTATTTAACTTTGAAGTAAAACAAATGCTCATATTTAAGCATCCTCCTCCCTGGAGACCCAGGCTGTGCAATTAAATATTGAAGTCCTCTTTCTCATTGTGAATATTTTAAACTGACACTCTTTTAAAAGAACTTCCTTGATGGTGTGCATTTAAGCAGTACTCCAGGGAAAGTACAGGACAAAGGTGTCGACTGGGCTAATAGCTTACCTTTAAAGTTAGCTTGTTCTCTCTTTCTCTCTTTTTTTTTTTTAATTTTTTTTTTTTTTATAAGACGGGGTTTCACCATGTTGGTCAGGCTGATCTTGAACTCCTGACCTCAGGTGATCCGCCCACCTTGGCCTCCAAAGTGCTTGGATTACAGGCGTGAGCCACCACGCCCGGCTCTTTCTCTCTTTTTTAACATCTAAAAACTTATTATTCAGATGTAATTCACATAAGCTTTGCCATTTTATTTTATTTATTTTTTGGAGACAAGGTCTCACTCTGTCACTCAGGATGGAGTGTAGTGGCATGATCTTGGCTCCCTGTAGCTGGTCAGAACACTCATCACCCCACAAGAAGCCCCAAACCTGTTAGCAATCCCTCCCCATTCTGCCCTCCCCCGGTCCCTGGCAACCACGAATCTACTTTTTGTCTCTCGGTTTGCCAACTCTGGACACTTCATATAAATGGGAGCATCCAGTATGTGGCCTCTGTGTCTGGCTTCTTTCACTTAGCGTTGTGTTTTCTTTCTTTTTTTTTTTGAGACAGAGTCTTGCTCTTGTCGCCCAGGCTGCAGTGCAGTGGCGAGACTTTAGCTCACTGCAACCTCTGCCTCCTGGGTTCAAGCGATTCTCCTGCTCAGCCTCCCAAGTAGCTGGGATTACAGGTACCCGCCACTGCGCCCAGCTATTTTTAGTAGTAATGGAGTTTTGCTATGTTGGTCAGGTTGGTCTCGAACTCCTGACATCAGGTGATCCACCTGCCTTGGCCTCCCAAAGTGCTGAAATTACAGACGTGAGCCACCATGCCCGGCCATCATTGTGTTTTCAAGGTTCATCTGTGTTGTACCCTATGTCAATGCTTCATTCCTTCTTATGACTAATATTTCATTATATGAATAGGCCACATTTTGTTTTATCTACTAATCACTTCATAGGCATTTGGATTGTTTGGCTGTTATGAATAATGCTGCTGCGACATTTGTGTATAAGTTTGGTGTGGACGTATATTGTCATTTCTTTTGATTGTATGCCATGGAGTGGAATTGCTGAGTCAGATGGTAACTCTGTGTAACTTTTTGAGGCACTGACAAACTAAAGTTACCTTTTTTTTTTTGAAACAGGATCTCATTTTGTCTCCCAGGCTGGAGTGCAGTAGGGCAATCTTGGCTCACTGCAGCCTTGACTTCCTGGTCTCAAGCAATCGTCCTGAGTAGCTGGGACTACAGATGGGGAATATACCGTGCTTGGCTAATTTTAAAATTTTTTATAGAGACAAGGTCTCACTATATTGCCCAGGCTGGTTTTGAACTCCTGGGCTCAAGTAATCCTCCCGCCTTGACCTCCCAAAGTGCTAGGATTATAGGTGTGAGCCACTGTGCCTGGCCTAAGTTACCTCTTTTTACAAATCAAATTTCTTCTGAGTTTAAGGTCAAGAGGATTTGCAGTACATTAAATCATTACTAGTGGGAAAGTGCTAGCTTCAGTGTCTTGTTAGCAGAGCTGTGACTTACCTAGTGTCACCCATGTGTCAGGAGCAGAACTGAGAATAAAATCCAGAAGACCTAACTGTCTGCCACTTGGATCCAGTACATTTTTGGAAAAATTTCAGGAAAGAATATTTTCAAGTATCAAAAACCAAGGAAGAGAGGTTAAGTATACAGGCTCCACGTAATCTTAGCACTTGGGGAGGCTGAGGTGGGAGGATCACTTGAGCTCAGGAGATCCAAGACAAGCCACAGCAACATAGTGAGTCCTCATCTCTACTAAAAATTTTTTAAAAATTAACTAGGCTGGTCCGATGGTAGTGGGTTATCAGAACTTATTAACATTAGTGTCACTAAAGTTGGTGTACAACCCCCCACTGCTAAATTTGACTGGCTTTTAAAAAATAAAAAAAAATACAAAATAAAAATTAACTGAGCATTGTGGTGTGGTACATGCCTGTAGTCCCAGCTACTAAGGATCCTGAGATAAGGTCACTTGAGCCCAGGAGGTTGAGGCTGCAGTGAGCTGTGATTGCGCCACTGTGCTCCAGCCTGTGCTACAGAGAGAGATCCTGTCTCTGGGGGAAAAAAAAAAGGAAGTACAGGCTCTGCAGCCTGTGAGCCAGAACCCAAATCTGAGAAGACAGGTTTTGAGGTTAAGATTGATGCTCCAGCCGGACCACCAGCGTCCAAATCCTACATCTGCATCTTCTCACCTGTGGGACCTAGAGCGCATTCTTCACCTCTGACCTCAGTGTTCTCATCCATAAAGTGCAGGAAATACACCTCTCTTACAGGGTAACTATAGACATTTAACAAATTAGCATATACAGAGCACTTAGTTTAGTGTTTGGCACTTGTTGACGAGATATAAATATTAGTTTTTTTTTTTTTTTGAGATGGAGTTTCACTCTTATTGCCCATGCTGGAGTGTATTGGCTCGATCTTGGCTCACAACAACCTCCACCTCCCGGGTTCAAGCAGTTCTTCTACCTCTGCCTCCTGAGTAGCTGGGATTACAGGCATGCGCCACCACACCTGGCTAATTTTTAGTATTGTTAGTAGAGACAGGGTTTCTCCATGTTGGTCAGGCTGGTCTCGAACTCCTGACCTCAGGTGATCTGCCTGTGTTGGCCTCCCAAAGTGCCGGGATTACAGGCTTGAGCTACCATGCAAAACCTGTATTTTTTAAATTATGAAAGTAGAGCACACTATAAATTTTAGAAAAGAAAATCAAATATTACAGAAGTGTATAAATTGAAGCCATCTAGTTGCTGGCTTGCTCTCCTCCCCGCTTTCCTACTGTGTCCTAGCCCAGTTCTGGAGCTCTTGTTCTCATTCTAGGGTAAGAGAGCCCCCAGGATGGCCTCCCATGGTCCCTGGTTCCGGTACTCACGTGCCTGTATAGTCCCCTCCCAGCTTGTGCCAGGGTTGGTCTGTGTGATGGATAGGATATAGTAAAAGTGATGATGTCCCTTCTAAATTAGGTTAAATTAGGAGACTGTGGCCTCCATCTCTTTTCCGTCACTGGCTCTGAGGCATCCGGTTGGCCATGCCATAAGCTGCCCCAGGTGAGGCCCCTGTGGCAAAGAACTGAGGTATCCAGCGTACAGCCTGCTGGATAACTGAGGCCAGCCAACAACAGGAGTGACATTGGAGGTGGATTCTTAAGCACTAGTCTGGTCTTGAGATAGCTGCAGCCCATTGATGTAACTTCCTGAGGGGCCCTGAGCCACATTGCTCAGGGTATCTGAGACAGTGAATGTTCATTGTTTTAAGCTGCTAAGTTTTGGTGTAACTTGTTATGCAGCAATAGGTAACTAACATATGTCCTTTGTCTATTTTTTATTTAGTTTTTTTTTTTTTAAAAAAAACGATTTAAGGAAGCTTTTTACAGATAGATAAGTAGATATTGGCCTTTTGTTATATGCTGCAGATACTTTTCAAGCCCATTTGTCTTTCAAATTGCTTTTTGGTATTTTTTTTTTTTTTTTTT
>PVKV010031933.1:0-20427 GCA_004027835.1 Alouatta palliata | reverse complement strand
GAGTGAGAATATGCGGTGTTTGATTTTCTGTTCTTGTGTCAGTTTGCTGAGAATGATGGTTTCCAGGTTCATCCATGTTCCTACAAAGGACACAAACTCATCGTTTTTGATGGCTGCATAATATTCCATGGTGTATATGTGCCACATTTTCCCTGTCCAGTCTATCATCGATGGGCATTTGGGTTGGTTCCAGGTCTTTGCTATTGTAAACTGGGCTGCAATGAACATTTGTGTGCATGTGTCCTTATAGTAGAACAATTTATAATCCTTTGGATATATACCCAGTAATGGGATTGCTGGGTCAAATGGAATTTCTATTTCTAGGTCTTTGAGGAATCGCCACACTGTCTTCCACAATGGTTGAACTAATTTACACTCCCACCAACAGTGTAAAAGTGTTCCTATTTCTCCACATCCTCTCCAGCATCTGTTGTCTCCAGATTTTTTAATGATCGCCTTCTAACTGGTATGAGATGGTATGTCAATGTAGTTTTGATTTGCATTTCTCTAATGACCAGTGATGATGAGCATTTTTTCATATGTTTGTTGGCTTCATGTATGTCTTCTTTTGTAAAGTGTCTGTTCATATCCTTCGCCCACTTTTGAATGGGCTTGTTTTTTTCTTGTAAATGTGTTTTAGTTCTTTGTAGATTCTGGATATCAGCCCTTTGTCAGATGGGTAGACTACAAAAATTTTTTCCCATTCTGTTGGTGGAACGAAAAGAGAGCCCACATAGCCAAGTCAATTCTAAGCAAAAAGAACAAAGCTGGAGGCATCATGCTACCTGACTTCAAACTACACTACAAAGCTACAGTAATCAAAACAGCATGGTACTAGTACCAAAACAGAGATATAGACCAGTGGAAAAGAACAGAGGCCTCCGAGGCAACATAACACATCTACAACCATCCGATCTTTGACAAACCTGACAAAAACAAGCAAAGTGGAAATGAGTCCCTGTTTAATAAATGGTGTTGGGAAAACTGGCTAGCCACGTGCAGAAATCAGAAACTGGACCCCTTCCTGACACCTTACACTAAAATTAACTCCAGATGGATTAAAGACTTAAACATAAGACCTAACACCATAAAAACCTTAGAAGAAAATCTAGGCAAAACCATTCAGGACATAGGTGTAGGCAAGGACTTCATGACCAAAACACCAAAAGCATTGGCAACAAAAGCCAAAATAGACAAATGGGACCTAACCAAACTCCACAGCTTCTGCAGGGCAAAAGAAACAGTCATTAGAGTGAATCGGCAACCAACAAACCTCAATTCTTTAGCCAGCTTTTCCTTGGACCAGAATATGAAGAGAGCTAGAGACTCTCCAAACCAGGGGATGTTCCCTGGTCTTCCCAGGGAAGAAATGGACTATTTTTTCTAAAAGTAAGTTGCAAAGGCCAGGTGTGGTGGCTCCCGCCTGTAATCCCAGCACTTTGGGAGGCCAAGGCAGATGGATCATTTGAGTTCAGGAGTTCGAGAGCACCTTGGCCGACGCAGTGAGAGCCCATGTCTACTAAAAATACAAATAACAATTAGCCAGTTGTAGTAGCGCACACCTGTAATCCCACCTACTCGGGAAGCTGAAGTAGAAGAATCACTTGAACCCAAGAGATGGAGGTTGCAGTGAGCTGAGATTGAGCCACTACATTCCAGCCTGGGCAACAGAGTGAGAGACTCTGCCTCAAAAAAAAAAAAAAAAAAAGGTTCACACCTGTAATTCCAGAAATCCCAGAACTTTGGGAGGCCAAGATGGGTGGATCACAAGGTCAGGAGACTGAGACCATCCTGGCTAATGCGGTGAAACCCTGTCTCTACTAAAAATAAAAGCCAGGTGTGGTGGCATGCGCCCATGATCCCAGCTGCTCAGGAGGCTGAGGCAGAAGAATCGCTTGAACCCGGGAGGTGGAAGTGGCAGTGAGCTGAGGTTGCACCACTGCACTCCAGCCTGGGTGACAGACCGGGCCTCCATCTAAAATGAAAAAAAAAAGTAAGTTGCAAAACGCTAATGTAAAGGAACCCCAACCCCTGCATTACATGATTAGGACAACAAATAGAAAAGTAATAAAGTTTAAGATCACACACACAAAAAAGCAACAAAAAAGGGAGAGGGAAAAAAAGAAAACAAAACAAAGCAAGCCCTAACATTTCAAATGGAAGAAATAAAGGCTAAAACAAAATTTTAAAACAATGTTTTTAAATAAAAGACTAGAAAGTTAAAAAGTACATTTTTGCATTTCAGTAACATTGAAAAAGTTTTTAAATAAAGACTGAAATACACATAAGGGTAAATATGTGATAGGACTAAACACAAATTTTATGAAAAGGATTAACCTACATTAAAGCGATAACAAAAAAAGAGGAGGAGGTTAACACCAGAGCAAGGAAAAACAAAAACCCAACAACAACAACTAGAATTTGAGAGACAAAGATCTGAAAAAAGTTCTTTTCGTTGGGGTGGGCAGGCGACAGATGAATGTATATTTGGCTTCTCAGGAAAGAAAAGGAAAGAGGCAGAGATGTCTTCTTAAAGCTTCTCCATTCACCTGGAAGCTCCTATCTCTGAGGGCATTTTGAGCCCCATCTGTGCAGCTAGCTGGTGGTATGGCTTCCTAATCTGGCAAACCCAAAGCGTAACAGGTCCTACACCAACTAGTGAATATCCTGAACACTCTTTTACTGGAGATAGTCACTTTTATAATCATACCTTATATACATATCAGAAACAATTTGGAAGTAAAATTAAAAGCCAAATCTTAACAAAAATAAGTTATTTATTGTCTTAAAAATAAACATTTATAATAGAATACCAAATTGGATTTAATCTAATGTGTTAACAAAAGCATACTATATTCCAGTAAACAAGGATTTCTAACTTTCTGTATAACTAAAAAGTCAACTCAACAGTTGGTTTTAGCTAGGGGCAAACATCAGTTACTGCCACCGAATTCTGTTATATAAATCCATTATGCTTCACATTTAAGGAGAAACTCAGCAGAGGGGTCTCCCTGCTCTTCCCCACTAGAAATGCACTGAAAAGGGACAAGCCCACAGAAGGAAAGAGGCTGTATAAGGAAGTGGGAGCTTAAGTCAAATTTCTACTTTTATTACCTTGAGTGAGGTGAAGGAGGGTATTATTTTCACCAGCTCAACATGGATGACAGTTCGATCACAGAAAGAGCCCACAGTAAGATTTCATTTGTGGAATAAGGTGAGCATGATCACCATGTCCTAATGATTTCTTAGGGTTTGGCAGTATCTCTGGTCACATGCCCATACCTAGGGTTGAGAGAAATGCTAATACTGTACCCTCGGTCTTCCTCAGATCCACAGTGGCTCCTGCCTTAGGATGACTGAAAATACGGCTCTCCTTTCCTTAGAGATACTGGCTCACTATCAAGAGTAGAGGTAGGGAGGCATTGTGAACTCCAGAAAAACAGAGTCCATGGAATTTATTACATACTGGACCCACTAGGTTTTTTAGAGCGTCAGTGAGATTGTCAGTAATAGGCAATCACCTTTTGGTACCCACAAAACAGTTCTTAAAATTCTCGAGTTTGGGCTAAAGGGTGACCAGATTGAAAGGTACTCTGTTATTCTTAAGGGCAAATGCAAGTCCTTTAAAGTTACGAATCAGTACTTATATCCTAGAGTTGAGCATGTCTTCACACCATCCCCGGTTTTTGGCTTCCATATAAACAGATGCATTGCACTGCTGCATGGTATATTCCATCTCAACCAGCTGGCGGCATCCAATGGTTAACTTTTCCCTAGGGGAAAAAGAAACGTTAAATCACCGCAAGACAGCTCGTCAGAGAAATAAAAATTCTTTTTCACTTTATTTTACATTTTTAATTGACAAAAAACATAGATTTCTTGTGTATAACATGATATTCTGAACCATGTATATATTGTGCAATGGCTCAATCGAGCTAAATAACATATGCATTATTCCACACACTTATTTTTGTGGTGAGGATGTGTAAAATCTACATTTTTTAAATTACTATTTAAAACAAATTTTTTTTTAGAGATGGAGTCTCAACATCTTGCCCAGGCTGATCTTGAAATCCTGGGTTCAAGTGATCCTCCCACCATGGCCTCCCAAAGTGCTAGGATTACAGGTATAACACACCACATCCAGCTTTAATTATTATTTTTTAAAGACGCTGTTGCCCAGGCTAGAGTACAGTGTGCAATCACAGCTCACCACAGCCTCAACCTCCTAGGCTCAAGTGATCCTCTAACCTTAGCCTCCCAAGTAGCTGGGACCACTAGTATACACCACTACACCTGTTTTTTTTTTTTTTTTTTCCCGGTAGAGATGACCTCACTATGTCGCCCTAGCTGGTCTAATTCCTGTGCTCAAGCAATTCTCCCACGTTGGCCTTCAAAAATGTTAGGATTACAGGCATGAGCCAGTGCACCTAGCCAAACCTCTACTTTCTTAGTGACTTTCAAAATACAATACATTGTCATTAACTAAAGCTGCCATGTTGTACAACAGATCTCTGAACTTACTTCTCCTAACTAAACTTTTGTGTCCTTTCACCACCATCTCCCCAAAGTCCCCTATCCTCCTAGCCCCTAGTAACCACTATTTTATTCTCTACTCATACTCTTTTAGATTTCACATATCAGTGAGAACATGTGGGTATTTGTCTTTCTGTGCCTGGTTTATTTAACTTAAAATGATGTCTTTTAGCTTCATCTGTGTTGTTCCAGACGACAGGATTTCCTTCTTTTAAGTGTGAATAGTATTCCACTGTGTATACAACCCACATTCTCTTTATCCATTTGCTGACTGATGGATATTTAGGTTGATTCTGTATCTTAGCTATTGTGAATAGTGCTGCAATGAACATGGGAGTGCAGGTATCTCTTTGACACACTGATTTCATTTCCTTTGGATATATAAATAATTCTATTACAACTGTGCAGCTTATTCCTTGGATTAAAACATCTTAACCTAAGCCCATTTCCTGCTGTAAGAGGTCCTTCAGAGAGTAAGGTAGAACTAGATTGTTCAGTGCAGCCCATTATATGAAAGGTTATGCTTAAGTATCCAGCTTTGCCTGTCGGCAGCAGGTCCACCACAGAAGCCCTTATTCCTGAATTCTAGGAATCACATCAAGGTTGTCTTCAGGTTGGCTATGTAAGAATTTGTGCAACTAAGTGCTTTTATTTTCCTATGTTGTTTTGTTTGTGCTAATAAATCATAACTGACAGTATTTCACCTCAAATATCAAAGAATATATTTCAAATCCCAGTGTTAGTCCATTGTATTAAGAATTTTTATTTTTATCTTATTTGGCTTGACAGTTAAAGAACAGGTGGACTGGAGGATATTAAGAGGATGTACCTCCTGAAAGGAACAGTTAATTGAGAGGGGTAAGGAAGCTGACAGAGTTTCAATTCTTAGAAAAGACTGCTGAGGCCGGGCGCGGTGGCTCACGCCTGTAATCCCAGCACTTTGGGAGGCCGAGGCGGGTGGATCACGAGGTCAAGAGATCGAGACCATCCTTGTCAACGTGGCGAAACCCCGTCTCTACTAAAAATACAAAAATTAGTTGGGCATGGTGGCACGTGCCTGTAGTCCCAGCTACTCGGGAGGCTGAGGCAGGAGAATTGCTTGAACCCAGGAGGCGGAGGTTGCGGTGAGCCGAGATCACGCCATTGCACTCCAGCCTGGGTAACAAGAGCGAAACTCCGTCTCAAAAAAAAAGAAAAAAGAAAAGACTGCTGAGACAAGTTACCTAGAAGTTACCAAATGAATGTGAGTATCTTTAAACCAAGGGTGGGGAAGCAGAAAGTAATGCCTAATATGTGCCGTATCTACTTCACAATTTTACTTAAGGCAAAGGCAGCCAGGCTCTCAAAAGCTGACATGGGTCTACAAATTGTGGGATCCCAAACTGTAGGACACCAATCCATTGTCTAACATCTAGAATTCAAATCAATTTATTATCTAGTGTCAAAGAATTCAATCTCATAAATTTTAATCTACTGGGAGATGGTCTACTTAAGTTCACAAAGAGCACCCAACATCTAGTATAGCATCTGGCATGTTAGGTATTCAAAACTGGCAGTCATTTTTATTATAACAGTTAGACTGTCATTACCTCGTTGGCTTCTGAGATAGCTCTGCCATATTCATGGTGCTGGAAAGAACTACAAGCTACCTCTCCCATTGCCCCTCCCACATGACAGATCCCTTGATGGAGGGTACAAAGGAAGAATAATTCAGGGGAAGATCAGAACTCAGGACACAGGACAAGGAGGAGTAGTGACAACACCAAAGTAAATAATAAAGCAAATGTACCATATCTGGAATAATCTGACTTCCTGACACTGTGTGGTTTCTCTGAGACTGATTAAAACCTGACTTTTGGATGGCTCACACCTATAATCAGCAACTCAGAAGGCTGAGGCAGGAGGATCATTTAAGGCCAGGAGTTTGAGAACGGCCTAGGCAATACAGTATGACCCGCTCTCTGAAACAAAATTTTAAATCTGACTTTCAGCTTCGTGTAACCCTAATCTCATTTTCTATATTTAAAGCTTAAAATTCGTGCTATGGTACATCCAATTCTTCACAACTACTCAAAAAATAATTTTGAAACACCCTTAAGAGATTCAAAACAGCAGATAAATGTTTTCTATAAACTTAAAACAAAACAAACTAAAATGGTAGCCCCCTATTCCTGTCCTTGTTTATTCCACATGTGAAAAAAAAATCCTTCAGTAACTAGACTTTTGAATCTATTTCTTTATTTTATCTTTTTCTTCCTCTCACCCCTTGTAATTAGAAAGTGAGCTCTATCTTCTCTTTTTCTCCTACAGGCATTTGGTTTCTTAATTCATGTGAGTCAATATTCTGACAATGGATTATTACCTACAGATTTTACTTCCTGTAGCAAGTTCTGTCATCACTGGCTGAGAAAAGTATTGGCTGTTTTTCAATCTCTGCTTGGCCTATACTGTTTATTTGATCATGACAACAGGCATTCTTTTTTTTTTGAGACGGAGTTTCGCTCTTGTTGCCCAGGCTGGAGTGCAATGGCGCGATCTTGGCTCACCGCAACCTCCGCCTCCTGGGTTCAAGCAATTCTCCTGCCTCAGCCTCCTGAGTAGCTGGGACTACAGGCGCACGCCACCACGCCCAGCTAATTTTTGTATTTTTAGTAGAGACGGGGTTTCACCACGGTGACCAGGATGGTCTCGATCTCTTGACCTCGTGATCCACCCGCCTCGGCCTCCCAAAGTGCTGGGATTACAGGCGTGAGCCACCGCACCCGGCCTGACAACAGGCATTCTTAAGTTTCTTTTCCTCATGGTTAATCTGTAGAATGACAGGATATTAGCTGTAGGGGCACCCTGACACCACTGCTTGTCATTCTGCAGCATCTCCAGTGAGTCATCTCACCTCAGCTTCTCCCTCCTGGTGACAGGACATTCACTACTGTGAGAGGCAGTTCACTGCCAGATAGTTCTTCCTTTATACTGGGGCTATAAAAACCATCTATTTGACCTGAGTCTGCCTAAATTAAAACAAAACAAAAAAGTATCTTTCCCTTTTTCCTCTGATAGTACAAATATTTTATGTCCCTATTTCTTTTTTCCAGGTGAAACGATTCCGATTCCTGATCCTTTCGAGAACAGAGTTCAAAACTGGAGGTTGCTTCTAGTTCTGCAATACATGAGATTCTGCAAAACAACAGCCACTATTTCTCTAGATTTTTCTATTAATGGTATCAAATTTGCTTTGACCAAATCTCAGGTTAAAATAACTGGAAATTTTATCAAATCAATTTAAAAATAATTCCACATGGTTTTGTGATTCATCCCCCATGACTAATTTGGTCAAAATGGCATGGTACTAGTGAATTTACATAATCTAATTCCAGTGTTTGATGCAATTTCTCCAAAATCCAAGAATGAAGTCTATAATGGATACTTGTTTTACAACTCTGAATTTCTCTATACATTTGCAAATGTGTATCTCAAATAAAAGAAAACTAGAATAGAATACATAAAATATAAATACAAAAGTAGAATAGCTAACATCAATGGTAAAAGAATGAATGCTTTCCTCCTCAGATCAAGAACAAGACAAGGAAGGCTTCTGCCACTACTATTCAACATTGTACTAGAAGTTCTAGCCAGAGCAATTAGACAAGAAAAATAAATAAAAGAGATCCAAATTGGAAACAAAGAAATAGAATAACTTCTATTAGTAGATCCTAAAGAAGTCACAAAATAACTGTTAGACTAATAAACTAATTCAGCAAAGTTGGAAAGTAAGAGAGCAACACAAATAATCAACTCTATTTCAATACATTAGCAATGAATAATCAGAATAGAAAATAAAACAATTTCACTTATGTAAGCATCAAAAATAACAAAATAGTCAGAAAATCAATTTAATCAAAGAAGTATAAAACTTGTACACTAAAAACAAACAAAAAATGTTGCTGAAAGAAACTAAAGAATATCCAAATAAGAGAAAAGGCAGCCTATGTTAATAGACTGTAATATTTGGTAAGATGGTAATACTTCCCAAAGTGATCTACAGTGTCAATGCAATTTCTATCAAAATCCCAACAACCTTTTTTTTATAGAAACAGAAAAGCAGATCCTAAAATTCAGATAGAATTGCAAGGCATCCCAAATAACAAAATCTTGAAAAAGGAAAATGTTAGAGGACTCACACTTGTCAATTTCAAAAACTCACTACAAAGCAACTATTATCAAAACAGTTTGATATCAGCAGATAGACAGACATCCAATGGATCAGAACCGAAAGTTCAGAGATAAACCCTCCCATATATGGTCAACTGATTTTCATCAAGGATGCTAAGACCATTCAATGGAGAAAGACGGGTCTCTTCAACAATAATGGTACTAGGACAACTTGATATCCACATGCATATATATGGATGGATGAATGTATGAATGAAACTGGACCCCCTACCTTACATTGTATACAAAAATTAAGTCAAAGTGGATCAAAGGCCTAACTGTAAGACCTAAAACTATAAAAATGTTAGAAGAAAACACTGGGATAAACCTTCATAACCTTAGGTTTGGCAATAGACTCTTAGATAGTTTTAAAAGCATGCACAATGCAAAAAATAATAATACATAAAAAATCAAAATTAAAAACTTTTGTGCACCAAAGGATACTACCAAAAAAAATGAAGATAACTTACAGATTGGGAGAAAATATGTGCAAATTATATATCTGATAAGGGTCTAATATCCAGAATATATAACATGTTGAGCTGCCAGGTGTTGATGTAGTTAACAAGGACAAGCCAAACTAAAAGTAACAATCAAGTCTTTATTCACTTCTTGCCACAATATAAACAAGGGGCAAAATGAGACTTGCCAGTTCTCCAGTGTATAATTTTTGCCCCAGGAAAGGGTCAGATAAATATGCACAGCAGGGTTGTGGGGATGGGGCACACACAGTTTCACTGCTGAGAAGCCCTGAAGAAGGCTGCTGCCCCTCTGCATCTTCATGAACACAGAGGCCCATGGGGAGGAATAGGATGAAGGGCTAGAAGAGGAAGAGGATGAAGGGCTAGAAATGGAAAACTACTGAGTCAGAGAAGAGAGAAATACCTTAGTCAAAGCCTCCAAAAGGAAGCCTCAGTGGAGGCACCTGGGAAGTATCTCAGCCAACTCCCCCATTTCCCGATAAGAAGTCCTCCAAATGGAGTCACCTGAGCTAGGAACACAGCTGTATGTGAGCACAGTTGTAGGGAGTCTGAGTCACTGCCAGCAACTATTTCCAGAAAATAGCATACACTGGCATGGAAAAAAAAAAAAAAGAAACTTATCTGAGGAATGCAAGCCCCTTTAAACTATCCGATCCAGAGAGGCACTGGAATGAAACAGCAGTCACATCACTCCCCCTTGGGCTAAATAATTATCACTTGAAGCCACTTGCATGTGGGCCCTAGGCTGATAGGCTGACAAGAAGCCATAGCTGCCATATGTTGGACACCCTAACTCATACCCTCTAATTCAACAATGTATAGCCAATCACTGAACAATGTTATTTCTGTCATCTATTGAGAATTCCTGTCAAACAACTTTGTATCAGCCCACTCCTTGTTCTCTTTGCCTTTAAAAATTTGCTTGTAACAAGGGCTGAGGGTGCACTTCCCAAGGTAACTTCAACACATGTCAGGGGCAGCTATCCTCACTCTGGCTCAAGTAAACTCTACATTTTGTGCCTCAACTTTTCCTTGCAGGTCAACATTTCCTTAGGTATGAGGAAAGCAGCTTCCCCCATTGATTTTATCAGACAAAGCCTTCTAATTGTCTACAGTGGGCTAAAACATCATATATAGGAAGGATTTTGGCCTGGAGCCAAATTTCTCATAAAGAATTTCTGTTGTTACAGAAAGAAAACCAATCCACTAAAAATGAGCAAAGGGCTTGAATAAACATTTCTCCAAAGAAGACATACAAAGGGCCAAACAGCACACGAAAAGAAGTTCAACATCTTCCCTAATTAATATTAGAGAAATACAAATTGAAATCACAATGAGATACAATTTCACACTCATCAGTATGGCAATATCCAAAACCAAAAAAAAAGAAAATAAGTAAGTGTTGTCCAAGATGAAGAGAAATTGGAATTGTTGTATATTGTTAATGGAAATGTAAAATAGGGTAGCTTCTGAGAATTAAAATCTCACCCAGGAATTCTACTCTTAGGTATATGCCCCCCAAAATGGAAAATAACTATAAGAATTCAAATATTTGGCTAGGCGTGGTGGGTCATGCCTATAATCCCAGCACTTTGGGAGGCCAAGGCAGGCAGATCACCTGAGGTCAGGAGTTTGAGACCAGCCTGACCAACATGAAGAAACCCCATCTCTACTAAAAATACAAAATTAGCTGGGTGTGGTGGCACATGCCTGTAATCCCAGTTACTCAGGAGGCTGAGGCAGGAGAATTGCTTGAACCCAGGAGGCAGAGGTTGCAGTAAACTGAGATCACACCATTGCACTCCAGCCTGGGCAACATGAGTAAAATTCTGTCTCAAAAAAAAAAAAAAAAAAAAGAATTCAAATATTTATACACAAAGAGCAACACTATTTACAACAGTCAAAAAATGGAAAGAAACCGAAATGTCCATCAACGGATGAATGAATACACAAAATGTGACGTGTATGTTTGTGTGTGTGTGATGGAATCTTATTCAGCCACGAAAAGACATGAAGTATTGATATATGCTACAATGTGGATGAACCTCAAAAACATTATTCTAAGTGAAAAAACAGAGATATAAGGCTACACGTTATACATTGGAGATGGGGTGCATCTGACTGCTTGGTGTCAGAAATGTGTTGTGATGAGTTTCAGAGTAAGAAAAACAGTTTGGTGTGGTATCCATCTCATACACTCAGGTACTTTGAGGCCAATGTCACAAACTAGTTTATATCTCATATAGGAAAAAAAAAAAAAAAAACCTTAGAAACTTGTCTAACAAACATGTCAAAACACTTTACCAAGAACTTACAAGACAAAAAAATAAAGTGAATTAAATGCTGCCCCTAACTAATTTCTCATAAAGATACAAGAAAACACACAAGAGATTTGTTTGGTAATGTTTGATAATCTCCTTAATTTACCATTCTGGATTTGGAGCAAAATCCACATCTGCTCAGGGTAAGCAGTGCTCACACACTCCACTGTCAAGAGCAAAAGCTATTTCCAAGAGTCTAAAAACTGGAGAAGACAAAACACCAGTTGAATGATAAATGTAAGCACCAAGGTTCTGTGTCCTACGGAATTCACTTTTCATCGAAGTGACTTTAATCTAAAACCTTAATTCCTTGCTTTATTAGAACCCATCAAACAGTTTTATTTATGCTCTTGAGGTACCTACTTACATTCATATGCGAGGAGGGTGGCACAACCAACTCCATGGGGACAGAGGCTCCTGTGTTTGGGAACTTCCTGAACCTCACTTCATGTATCTCTTCTTCATTTGCCTGTTCATTTATATCCTTTAATTTATCCTTCATAATAAATGGTAAATGTAAGTAAAATCTTTCCCTGAGTGCTGTGAGCCACTCTAGCAAATTAATTGAACCTGAAGAGGGAGTCATGGTAACCTTCAATTCATAGCCAGTTGGTTGACGTGAAGGTTGTGGTTTTTCCTACTATACTCTCACACACTCAACAATTCTGACCCCAGATGTATGTGGGGTTTTCTCTACACAGCAAGCAATTGTCCAGTGAACACCACGTGGATGTACTATAATTCAATTCAATTCTGACACTAACTGGAGTTAGAGTCAACTCACACAGGTTGAGGGCTCAAACAAGACTGTCCCTCACTTCGAACAACAACTACAAGTAACAGTTTGTCACCTATACTTCTGACCAACCGGCTTATAAATCAGGAGAGTTCCCACAACAACTTCCTCCTCGGGTTTAGTTTGCTAGGACAGCTCACAGAACTCAGGGAAATATTTATGTTTTACTCATTTTTAGAAAATAATTGATATGACCAATTATATGCTGGAAGGGGCTGGAGCTTCCATGCCTTCTCTGTGTGAGCCACTCCCAAAACAACTCCATTGCTCCAGCAACCTGGAAACTTTCTGACCCTGGTAGTTCAGGGATTTTTTTTTAACCAAACCATTTAATTGTCTTTGAAGGTAAACAATATATAGAGCTAGATCCCAAGCCCTAAGAATGCCAGAACTACACAAGTAGATCCAAAATGTGTGTGGTTTTCTCAACAGAGTTCAGAAGGGTCAGAACTCAAAGTGTTAAAAGGCAGAGAATGGTGGAATTCATGCACTCCATTCAGCTATTTTGTAAATTACCAGAAATAGACCCCAAGAATCTTTTAAGGTGGGGGAAATTCAACTCCTGGTTTTACAGGTGAAGACTGAAGAACACCAAAAATGTTATGTTGACTTCTCTTAATTTTTCTCACACAGTCTGAAGCCTGAGCTGACTATTGTATTCTCATCTCATAGCAGCTGAAGCTGCAGTACAGGTACAAGATCAGTCCCTCTATCCATTAAGCATCTATTTATGGTTTGGTCTGTCTGGTGACCAGTCCCCATCTAGAAGCCCACCAAGAGTTGCCTCATTAGAACAAAAGATGCCCTTATCACCTAGGAAATTCCAAGAGATTTAGGAGCTCTATGTCAGGAACTCAGGTTAAAGACCAAAGATTAGAACAAAAGATTCTCCCAGCAATCTTATCTATAAGTGTTTTAGGACCTCTGTCTCAGCAACTGGAGTCAGTGACTGTCATTAGTCCATTTTCATACTGCTATAAGGAACTGCCCAAGACTAGGTAATTTATAAAGGAAAGAGGTTTAACTGACTCACAGTTCAGCATGGCTAGGGAGGCCTCAGGAAATTTACAATCATGGCAGAAGGCAAAGAGGAAGCAAAGCACCTTCTTCGAAAGGCAGCAAGAATGAGAAGTGCTGAGTGAAGTGGGAAGAGCATCTTATAAAACCATCATATCTCATGAGAACCAACTCACTATCACAAGAACAGCATGGGAGAAACTGCTATCATGATTCAATTACCTTCACCTGGTCTCTCCCTTGACACACAGGGATTAAGGGGATTATAATTCAAGACGAGATCTGGGTGGGGACACAAAACCTAACCATATCAGGGCACAGATAAATTTCTCATTATTTCACATCTCCCTATTGCAATAAATATCGTGTGGCACACCAACAGTTTCCTCATTTACAACTAATGATTTAAAAAAAAATTGATACAAAGATTATCAAATTCAGACAATTTAAATAATTGTCTTAAGCATTAAGTAACTGTCCTTCACATTCCCAAAGGGAGTCATCTATATGCAAGTTAAATCATTCTTCTGTTTTCACCTCTGAGACATAGGAAAATGGTGCCACGTTTCATCTGCCACAATTGACCCCATATCTAGTATGAACCAGTGAAACCAAAAAAAAAAAAAAACTCTCTTTTGGCAGCTTATTTGAAAATTTTAAGTTGTGGAGCATACCAGAGATGCATATGGAAGATACTCTAAATATGGGCAAATAATTTCACAAGAAACCCAACAGATCTAAATGCTATTAACTGAAAGCTTGCTGAGCAGCAATCACCATTTTTCAATGCATTCAAGATATTAAATATATTTGATTTATTTTTAAAATCATCCTTCTGGGTATAAAAGAGAGTTTACTGATTAACTTTCACAGTTTAAATCCCTGACATAGTAAATGGAAAGAAAACAAAGAAAAAAAGATAGGTACAACTACTTTAACTATGAACATTTGACCTGACTCTTGAACTTCCCCCCAATAAAAATCCTCCCAACTACTCCAAAAGTATGCTAAAATCAAAATAATTCTAGACTTCAACTAGGATCATGCTTCCAGAGATTATGGCCTCCACGTTATCTACAATAAGATTGTTACACTCAAAAATATGGCTAAGGTTGTAACATGTTGTATTTTTGACACACATCTCACACAATCCTTTAAATGCGGATTATCTGTAAAAATCTATATATATATGAGTACAGCCGATTCACTGATAATCTGAAGATTAGGATAAGAAATAATTTTCTCCCCCAACTACAACAGATTTGTTTATGCCAAATGGCTTCAGATTTTCTTGAAAAACTTATTTAATGAGTTGGTGAACTTTCATGGTTGTGTTGAAACATTTGTGTATGATTATCAATCCTACTATCTGATATCCTCAAACAAATTTATCAGTCTGGAGCTTTAACAGTAGAAGCATTTTGCTAGTTAACTTTGTTGCTAGGCCTGCTCATAGTATTTTGCAGCCAGTCACACAGGTACATATGTAAGTTATAAATAGCAAAGGAACTGTGGTTTAGTAATACAATGGCATATCACATAGCAGTGAAAATACAGTCAGCCTTGCTATAGTGTTCACTTGAATATGTGAGTTTGTTTCAACACCACTGATATATTAAGAAATAACTGTAGCACAATCCAAACTTTGCACTTGCTGATACACAAGTTTGGCAGTTGGAAGCACTAGGTGAACTAAGCTACTTAGTAATACACACAACACACACATGCACACACCTCAAAAATGTAGCTACCTAAGTCCTCCACGTGTTATAAGTGACATAACCACACTTCGTGTTACAACTTCACATCCAATTTCAGATAACCCTCAAGCCGCAACTCTTCCAATGATCACTCCATAAGTAAACTTCAGGTCTTTTTTTAAGGTAAAATACCAGATTTATTACAACATATTTTTTAGCCATGTAACATGTCTAAAATTGTGACACCACTTTTATCAAGCTCCTATCTTTTTAAAAATGTGTCCCAAATGAGGTTGAGTGTTGTGCTCCCAATCCCTTGCGGTTTTTATTGCATGACTGTACAATGCAGTGGTGACATTTACAAATGCACATGTCATGTTATAAAAGAACTCACTGAAAACCAACTATTGTCCCATGTATCCACATGGATGAATCCTGATGTTAAGCTGAAATAGAGTATGTAGTGGTGGAGGGTGTTGGAAGGCAACAGTGAAGAAGTTAAACAGTTTTAGCTCCTCATGAATTTGCCTGGGCCTAGAATTAGAGGGATATGTTAGACTGTTCAGGCTGCCATAACAAAATATCTTAGACTGGGCAGCTTATAGATAAATTTCTTACAGATCTGGAGGCTGGGAAGTTCAGGATCAAAGCACCAGCAGATTTGGTGCCTGGTGAGGGTCCTCTTCTTCATAGATAGTGCCCTCTATGTGTTCCCACATGACAGAAGGGAAGGAATTAGCTAGTGCTCTGAAGTCTCTTTTATAAAGGCACTAATCCAATTCCCAAAGGCCCCATCTTCTGATACTATCACATTGGGGATTAGGTTTCAGTGTATGAGTTTGGAGGGTACACATTTAGTCCACAGCAAAGGCTTCACAACTGTTCCCTGTGTATATAAGAACTGGATTTACATCTGGGTGTGGTGGCTCACGCCTGTAATCCCTGCACTTTGGGAGGCTGGGGCAGGAGGATAGCTTGAGCCCAGGAGTTCAAGACCACCATAGGCAACATAGTGAGACCCTGTCTCATAAAAAAAAAAAAAAAAGAAGATTAAAAAAAAGAATTGGATTTATAATATTTGCCCTTTTGTTATGTATGAATGTTATAAAACAAATTATTTTGGAGAAAAGGTATATAGTGTGATACATTTAAATTCAAAATCAGCAAAATAAATCAACATATTTTTGTTATAAATAGTTCTAGGTAAAACCATAAAGGAAAAGATGAGAACTATAGAGACACAATCCCTAAAGAGAGAACAGAAGGGAGGTTACAGCTATAAATGGGTAAAATTCAAGTTTGTTAGTCGAATGGTAGGTAGATGGGTATTTTTTATATGAGTTGTTCTTTAAAACATGGTCTGGGGACCACAGGGAATCTAAGACTCTTTCAGAGGGTGTGTGAGGTCAAAGAAGTCAAAGCTACTTTCATAATAAGACTAAGATTGCTTTGTCTTTTGTACTCTTGTTCTGGCAAAAGTGAACAATAGTTTTCCAGCAACTTGGCCATGCTTATCACAACAGATTGAATGGAAAAGCAGTTATAAGAATCCCGCTGCCTTCTATTAAGCCAGTCATTAAAAGATTTGCAAAAATGTACAATAGTGCCACTTTTAATATATTCATAATAATGTTATTTATCTTAACATGTAGTTTTTTTAATGAATTTAAAACATTTTTAAATTCTCAGTTCTAAGTTTTAATAGAGCAAATATAGCTAGATAAGGACCCACATAGAGAAAAGCTCTTTGGGATCTTCAATAATTTTAAAAAATGTAACAGAGTCTTGAAGCCAAAAAATTTGAGAACCACTTTAAACCTTACAGCCGATAAACACACACACATGACCCTTTTGTATGTAGGAAATATTTGATATTAGTAAGGTTAAAAAAAATAGTGTAGTGAAAAGACAATGAAAAAAACCACATCACCACCACCACCAAGTGCTGCTGTATATGGAAAAGCTTGTTATAATAGTTTATGTCTAATGCAGATATGACTTACCTATACTCATTCTGAGAAACACAATCATAAAGTTCCTGGGCAGAAAATTTGACATTTTTATTTACCTGAAAAGAACCCAGATACAGTTATTAAAAATATATTAGACAAAATGAGTGATGACAATAAAATTAGAGTAGCCCATATTCTGAGAGGGAATTTTCACATTTCTAGTTATTACATTAAAAGGATTATATAGTATCAATAAGAGTGCAATGACCATAATGCTAACATGGAACTGTGTGCAAAAATGTGAATCCCATTGTTATAACGTAATCTGTTAGTAGAACCAGCAGAGGTGAGATAGGCCTAGACACAGTAGAGATCAAATGAACAGAATAACACATAAGGTTATAAACTGCAGACAGTTCTATCAAGTTTAGGAAAGTTTGATTTACAGATATTTTCTAAAGAAATGTGTGTTTCAGATTCCTAAGGTCTACAAGTTTAAACTAGTATGTTTAAGTTAGTAAATATCTACTGTAATTCAGATACACAATTTATAATACCACAAATATAAATATCTTTCATCATACAGTCGAGTGCAGTGGCTCACACTTCTAATCCCAGCACTCTGGGAGGCCGAGGTGGGTAGATCACAAGGTTAGGAGTTCAAGATCAGCCTGGCCAAGATGGTGAAACCCCACCTCTATTAAAAATACAAAAAAAATTAGCTGGGTGTGGTGGCAGGTGCCTGTAATCCCAGCTACTCAGGAGGCTAAGGCAGAGAATTGTTTGAACACAGGAGGCAGAGGCTGCAGTGAGCCGAGATCACGCCACTGCACTCTAACCTGGGCAACAGAATGAGACTCCGTCTCAAAAAAAAAAAATATTTCATCATATAAAAACTAGCTGTGGCACACTATGAAAGACACAGGGAAGGACTCTTTTATTTCTTGAAGCTTACTATTGATTTAGGCAATATACCTATTTATATGCAAGGAAAAACCTGAAAACTTGCAGAGAAAAATTATTTTGATTAGATAACAAATAGCATATTGCCTAAATTTTCAGAAGTTTAGAATTAGTAAAAGGAAACGATAAGCCTAATTATATTCAATTTACTTTAAAAAACATTTCTATGTTACTAGCTGGCATGCATTTTTTGATGGAGAAAAATGATACCACCCTGATTTAATTACCACTAATTTAAAGATTCATATCATAAAAGTCTTCTGTACCATTCAATGTATTGCTTACTGGCAAAAAATCTATGACCTTTTTCAATGTTTTCATAGGAAGTTTACCATATTTGTGTAGAAAATATTTCATTCACTGAAAGTTTAAAAATACGGTTTTTGGCCAGGTGCAATGGCTCATGCCTGTAACCCCAGCACTTTGGAAGGTCAAGGTGGGAGGATCATTTGAGCCCAGGAGTTTGAGACTATCCTTAGCAACATAGTGAGACCCTGTCTCTGTTTAAAAAAAGAAAAATTGGCCAGGCGCAGTGGCTCGTGTCTGTAATACCAGCACTTTGGGAGGCCAAGGTGGGCAGATCATAAGGTCAAGAGATCAAGATCATCCTGGCCAACAAGGTGAAACCCCGTCTTTACTTAAAAAAAAAAAAAAAAACAAAAAACTAGCCGGGTGTGGTGGCCTGCACCTTTGGTCCCAGCTACTCAGGAGTCTGAGGCTGGAGAATCACTTGAACCCGGGAGGCGGAGGTTGCAGTGAGCCTAGATCATGCCACTGCACTAAAGTCTGGCAAAAAAAAATTATTTATTTATATACACACACATATATATAGTTTTCAAATATTTAAATGAATATAATACGGATTTTTTACTTAAAATTAGTATATATTTATGTATTTAGTAATATTTAATTATATAATATTTGATATTACATTTAATGATTATATGAAATTGGTATATAATTTACCATAATTTTTATTAAAAGAATCTTCTAAAAATGTTCTAAAATATACATTTAAACTATCAACCAGTCCACTTCTTCCTTCTTTACATATTCGACCTTCTCCTAAGGGCCTTTGATATGTTTACTGTAGCCTCACATTCCAGTACCTACAATGTATCAAAACAAAGGCCACCAAATGTCAACACACTGCAGCTATTTATCAGAGGATGAAAGGAAGGATCCATTTTCTATCAATTGTTGAGAAAAATCAGCTGAAGAACTGACTTTGAATCTGTTATAACATGAATATAAAATAATTTATATTAAGCTTTTAATATAATTTTTTGTTAAGTATCTAGATTTATCTTTAGTTGTAAAAGCAACCATTTAGACATTTATCCAAGAACACAGCTGGGAGTATAAAGGTGACATAATTCCAGGTTATAGTAGATAATTTACAAAGCAGGTAGTCACTTTACCAATAAAGAAAAACTGAAGCACAGATTCAGGATGGTCTGAAGCATCTCGTTTCAACATATTCATTAATTTTGACTAGGAAGGCATTTTCACTTACCCATATTGAGACATTTTAAATCACACTATTAAATATCATCTCCATGCTTAAATGAGTAATTTTAATTTCCAGGGGAAAAAATGGCTAAAAGATGCCACTGTCAGCAAACATTAGAGTTGTGACTATAAAATGAATTGTGAAATGGGTATCATTACTTTTTAACTGTACTACTTAAAATGAAAACCAGATATTAGAAATGGCTTAATTATTTTTAATTCTAAAAAATTCAAGTATAAAAGACAAAGGAGAAGTATAAAAATAGTCTAACTCCTTAAAAGATTTAGACAGTCCTACCACCATTTTTTATATTATCTCCAATGTAGTAACTGGTGTAGAAAAATATCTCCAATGTAGTAACTGGTGTAGGAAAAATAATTCTTTTAAGAGAAATGATTTTAAAAAATCTGTGAATCAGCCAGGCATGATGGTATCCACCTATAGTCCTAGCTACTTGGGAGGCTGAGGCAGGAAGATTGCTTGAGCCTAGGAGTTCAAGGATGTAGTTTGTCCTGACTGTGCTTGTGAACAGCCACTGCAACCTAGTCTGGCAACACACTGAGACTCTGAAATATATATATATATATATATATATATATATGTTTATATATATATAATATATATACATTATATATATATGTATAATATGTATATATTATACATATTATATACATATGTACTATATACATATGTATATAGTACTATATAATACTATATGTATTATATACATATGTATATACATATATATACATATGTATATGTATAATATGTATAATATGTATATATGTATATTATACATATATATAATATATATTATACATATATATTATATGTATATATATGAAATATATATGTCTAAAACATATATATATATGTTTTAGACATATATATATATTTCAAAGTCTCAGTGTGTATATGTGTGTGTATATACATACACA
>PVKV010031932.1:0-20422 GCA_004027835.1 Alouatta palliata | reverse complement strand
TCGAGACCATCCTGGTCAACATGGTGAAACCCCGTCTCTACTAAAAATACAAAAATTAGCTGGGCATGGTGGCACATGCCTGTAGTCCCAGCTACTCGGGAGGCTGAGGCAGGAGAATTGCTTGAACCCAGGAGGCGGAGGTTGCGGTGAGCCGAGATCACGCCATTGCACTCCAGCCTGGGTAACAAGAGCGAAACTCCGTCTCAAAAAAAAAAAAAAAAAAGAAGACAGCAACACTTAGTAGAACTCTGCAGCATATTTTTATTTATTTTGAGATGGAGTTTGGCTCTTTTTGCCCAGGCTGGAGTACAGTGGCATGATCTCAGCTAACTGCAACCTCTGCTTCTCAGGTTCAAGTAATTCTCCTGCCTTGGCCACCTGAGTAGCTGGGACTACAGGCACCTGCCACTATGCCCAGCTAATCTGGTATTTTTAATAGGGATGGAATTTCACCATGTTGGCCAGGCTAGTCTCGAACTCCTGACCTCAGGTGATACGCCCGCCTTGGCCTCCCAAAATACTGGGATTACAGCCGTGAGCCACCGTTCCCGGCCTACAGCATATTTGATACTTTGGAATACTACTCCAACCCATTTTCTTAGGAGCATGGAAGGCTGCCAACTTTGAACAGATCTAAAGGCAGAAAGCTCTGTGGCAGAGTCAGGCTGTAGTGCAAGCAGTTCTGCCTCTGGGGCCACATAACGTGGAAGACCCCATGCTATTACGGGCACCATTGGTGCGAAAAGATGCCACACATTTATGGCAAGCCCCAATGGGAGAATCCACATGTAGACTCCTCAAGTTCTAGAGCAAAGCCATTCAGACTGCAGCAGAGAATTACTGCCATTTGAGAAATGACCCGTGGGTGGGTCCTCATAGAGATAGTGGACTTAACCATGGGACATTAAGGGACTCTTGCAGCCAGAACTGTCCATCCCAAGCTGGGATCTGTCAGACCTACCAAATGACAAGGTTGGATGGGCTCGACAGCAATCCATAGTAAGGTGGAACATGTGGGATCAGGCACAAGCAGGGACAGAGAGCATGAGTAAGCCACACAAGATGCCTGTGGTGGCCAAGACCCCCATGCCATCCCCCAGTGTGGCACCAGCACGCCTCCTTCAGCTCACCCCAGCAGCTGCTTTGGGTCTCCTGTATGACCAACTAGCAAAGAGGAAAAAAGGCCAAGCTTGGGGCTGGGCGCAGTGGCTCACACCTATAATCCCAGTACTTTGAGAGGCTGAGGCGGGTGGATCACGAGGTCAAGAAGTCGAGACCATCCTGGTCAACATGGTGAAACCCTGTGTCTACTAAAAATACAAAAATTAGCCGGGCATGGTGGCGTGCGCCTGTAGTCTCAGCTACTTGGGAGGCTAAGGCCAGAGAGTTGCTTGAACCCAGGAGGTGGAGGTTGCAGTGAGCCAAGATCACGCCATTGCACTCCAGCCTGGGTAACAAGAGCCAAACTCTGTCTCAAAAAAAAAAAAAAAAAAAAAAGGCCAAGCTTGATCTGCAGGTGAGTCCATTCAGCATGAGGCGTAAGCTGAAAACAGAGTGGCTGTACTGCAACCTCACTCAGCAGTGACTTTTAAGACAAGAATAAGGAGGAATCTTCCCAATGGGCAGAGCTCTGGGCAGTGCAACTGCTCATCCACTTTGTGGCCAAAAGAAATAGCCTGAGGGAAGTTACAGACATGGGTAATGGCAAAATTAGGAAGGATAAATATAGGAAGGTTAGAGACAAGGAGGTCTGGGAGACAGGGATGTGTGGACCCATGGGAACTGGCACAAATTGTGAAAGTCTTTGCATCCTATGTTCCTGTCCCCCAGAGAGCATCTACTGTGGAGGAGGTACCATGTAACAAAATAGGCGGAGAGGCTCAGGCCGTTCAGCAGTCAGCTTCTGTCACTGGCCACCCCAGTTCTGGTACAATGGGTTTACAAATGGAGAATCTGTGTGGCTGGGTTAGTGGTCCTGCATTCACTAAGAATGCTGTAGCTACTATCACTGTTGAATGTCAAATCTTCCAGCAACAAAGATGAACACAGAGCCCTCTTCATCCTTCAGGAGATGTCTGACAAAAAAGAAAAGAACATAGAACCCTCGACATGGCAACCATCCTTCAAGGAGCCCCATCAGCCCCTTGGTGGCAGGCTAATTACATCAGACTTCTACCTGGCAGGGGAAGCAATTCATCTTGACTGCAGCTGACACATCTTTTGAGTGTGGGTTACCTTTCCTGACTACAGAGCCTCCGCCAATCTAAGGACTTGCAAAGCATTGATCCACTGACATTTGGCCTCAGATAACATCACATTAGCCCAAGGGACGCAGATAACTCCCCTTAGACCAAGGGACAGCAAAGGTGGTACAGCCTAGTTCTTGGAACAAAAAAAAAAAAAAAGGTGGTACAGCCTTGCTTATGACTATGACATCCACTGGACTTACCACATACCACCTTGCCCAGAAGCAGCTGGCCTGAATAACTCCGGAGGACTTTGGCGCTGTCGCCTACATTCAAACAAACTAGGTGCCAGAGGAACAATAGACTGGGTCTTTCCCAGCCCCAGTCTGGAAATATCATCTCACGTCTCCCTATCGACCTGTAAAAAGCAGGCACTTGAGCTTTTAATTCTTTCCTATTTGGGTCCTTTCTCTCTTCTATACCTGTAATAAGTTCTGCCTGAAAGCTAATGTGCCACAGCACTCCCTGGACTGCTGTTCACCCGTTCGCCCACTGCTGCTTCCCACGGGAGTCACTGATCTGCCTTGAGGCTTTCTTAGTCAGTGCCTGGCAAGGCTCCAGCCCTACTAGACCAAAGACTCTGTCATTCCTTCCCCTTCCCAATTCTGAGCAGATCCACTCCAGCTTTCTAGAGTCATGGGCAAGGAATTCTGGCAGAAGGCAGACTCACATTCAACTTCTATTCTTCTCCCAGGTACATTTTTAGCTCTTTTCTATCCAACAGTGTCTAGAAAATTCTATCTCCAAAAGACATGATCAGCAAAATGCTGAAGAATGACTTCTCCTCTCAGTAACAATCACCTTCCTATTGTCTCCTAGCTGGATTTGGCTTTCCCTAGATGTTGCAGTGATGTCATATTGGAGCGGACTACAGTACTTGGGCCACCCTAGAGTGGGCTGTAAGGTCCCTCTGCCTCTGGATGCTTTGACTTGTTCTCTGCTAAGACCATGTTCTCTCAGGCAGCAAGCGGGATTGCAGGTGAGGGAAACGTTTAGAAGCCTGAAAACCTTCCTTTCTCCTTCCCAAGTCCCTTCCCCCAACTGCTTTGTGGCTGCTGCTGTGATTTTAGTTGATAGATTAAAGAATTTCTTTTAACCTTACCTGGAGCTGAAAAGGAATTTAAAAAAAAATAAAAAAGAGAAAAAAAAAGAAAAAAAAGAATTTCTATATTAGAGATGTTTGGCAAGTCTAAACATTTAAAAAAGCACTTTAGTGTTCAGGTGTGGTGGCTCATGCCTGTAATCCCAGCACTTTGGGAGGCCAAGGCAGGTGGATCACTTAAGCCCAGGAGTTCAAGACCAGACTGGGCAACGTGGCGAAACCCCATCTCTACTGGAAATACAAAAAGCTACTACAGGTGGAGTAGCACACACCTGCAGTCCCACCTACTTGCAGTAAGCTCAGATCATGCCACTGCACTCCAGCAACAGAGTGAGACTCTATCCTTCCAAAAAAATTAATAAAAAGCACTTTAGTTAGAAAAAAGAAATGCAGCCGAGGCATCAGTCTGGAAATGACACTGCAAGGATAGAGCACCATCTCCCAGGATGCAGTATTCACCCCGCATCAGCAGCCATTCATGGGTTGTTGACTAAGAGCTCAAGTGCCTGCTTTTTGCAGGCCTGTAGAGAGACATGAGATGTATTTGCAGATTAGGGCTGGGGCTGTCTTATAGAAGTAGAACAAATGGATGTGGGAATCCGGGGAATATGAATGGCTGATCTCATGCACTCCCAGCAAGCCACTGGGAGAAATCAGGCCTCTCATCTGCACAGCTCTAGGGTCTGAAGGTCTAGAGGTCCTCATTCCCAGTAGGAGGATGCTTCCCCCAAGAGGCCAATAAAAGTCTCATCAAACTAGTTGCCACCTAGTCACTTCAGGCTCCTTGCACTAACAGATCAGCAGGCAAAAAAAGGAGTCATCATCTTGGCAGGTTAAATAATCACCAGGAGGAGGCAGGGATGCTGTTGCACAACAGGAAAGAAACAGAGAGAGAAAGAGAGCCGCGCGAGGTGGCTCACGCCTGTAATCCCAGCACTTTGGGAGCCCAGGCGGGTAAATCATTTGAAATCAGAAGTTCGAGACCAGCCTTGCCAATATGGTGAAACCCCGTCTCTACTAAAAATACAAAAATTAGCCAGGTGTGGTGGCAGGCGCCTTTAGTCCCAGCTATTCAGGAGGCTGAGGCAGGAGAATCACTTGAACCCGGGAGGCAGAGGCTGCAGTGAGCCGAGATCGCACCACTGCACTCCAGCCTGGGCAACAGAGTGAACTCTGTCTCAAAAAAAAAGAGAGAGAGAAAGAAAAAGAAAAAGAAAAAGAAATAGATATGAAGCAGAATCCTGGAGAAGCTGTTCTCAGATGGGTGTAGCTCATTTTATGAAGCAGGAGGATCCATGTGGTGCAGGAGTGTGGTGGAGGCTATGGTGTGTTGCTTAGATCTCCCTCTTCAGGACCAAGACACTCACTTACTTCCCAGGTGCCAGAGAGCCCTCTAGTGAAAGAAGTTGCAACCCCTCTTTGGGTGCAGCTCCAGCCAGTGACTGATCAATATAGGAGTATAAAGGCATGGTGCCCTTCTGTCAATTCAGGACATTTGTGAAGGGCCATCCCAGTTTCAGCACTCCCCATGACAGAGGTCTCTGTTACAACTCCATCACAGTTCATCCACTCCCTATGGGAAACCCTGTTTCCTTACTCCCTCACAGGTGCTGTTCGTAAGAGCACTCCCTCAAAAACCTCCTGCATGCCAACACCCTCCTCAGTTTCCCAGAGAACCTGGCTAAACACACTGTGCACATCTTCAACCACACTAGTTAATGTCAAACTGTTCCCCAGATGGTTGTACCAACTTGCATTCCTACCAACAATGCCTGAGAGTTCCAGTTGCCTAATACCCTTGGCAAATTCTAGTATTGTTAGGTTGTTTTTTTTATTTTTAGCCAATCTAGTGGGTATATAATGGAAGCTCATTGTGGTTTTAATTCACATTTCCCTGGTGACTATTGAGGTTGTGCCCCTCTTCATGGGTTTGCTGGCCATCTGGATTCCCTCTTTGGAAATAGCCCCAGCTCCTTTGAAGTTCCCATTATATGGGCCCACTCATGTCATGCTGGCTAATGAGGGAGTAGGCACTCACTTTACTGAGCCCTAGAAAACTGGAAAGGCTTTCCTGAGGGCCACCAACCTTGACAGATCCTTTCGTCCTATCTATCTATTTATTTATTTATTTATTTATTTATTTTTATTTATTTATTTTTTTTGAGATGGAGTTTTGCTCTTGTTACCCAGGCTGGAGTGCAATGGCGCGATCTCGGCTCAACGCAACCTCCGCCTCCTGGGTTCAAGCAGTTCTCCTGCCTGAGCCTCCCGAGTAGCTGGGACTACAGGCATGCACCACCATGCCCAGCTAATTTTTGTATTTTTAGTAGAGACGGGGTTTCACCATGTTGACCAGGATGGTCTCGATCTCTTGACCTCGTGATCCACCCACCTCGGCCTCCCAAAGTGCTGGGATTACAGGCGTGAGCCACCGCGCCCGGCCTATTTATTTATTTTTGAGACAGGGTCTCACCATGTTGCTGGTCTTGAACTCCTGGGCTCCAGTGATCCTCCTGCCTCAGCCTCCCAAAGTGTTGGGTTTACAGGTGTGAGCCACTGCACCTGGCCCTCGGTCCTCTTCTGACTTGACCTCTGAGCAGTGTGAGATGTCATTGACTGGGCCGAGCGCGTGGCTCACGCCTGTAATCCCAACACTTTGGGAGGCTGAGATGGACGGGTCACATGAGGTTGGGAGTTTGAGACCAGCCTGACCAATATAGAGAAACCCTGTCTCTACCAAAAATACAAAATTAGCCGGGCATGGTGGCACATGCCTGAAATCCAGCTACTCGGGAGGCTGAGGCAGGAGAATCGCTTGAACCTGGGAGGCAGAGGTTGTGGAGTTTTGCTCTTGTTGCCCAGGCTGGAGTACAGTGGTGCCATCTCTGAGAACCAAGATCGCACCACTGTACTCCAGCCTGGGCAAAAGAGCAAAACTCCATCTCAAAAAAGAAAAAAAAAGATGTCACTGACTGCTCTCTTCTTCTATCACCTTCTTTCCTTGGCTTCCCTGACATTGCACAATCCTCATTTTTGATCCTATCTCTCTGGTTGTCCCTTCTCTGTCTCCTTTGCAGCCTTGACTGTTAAAACACTTGGGTTATTCAGAGCTCAGTCCTTGGCCTCTTATCTCGCCCTGCCCTTTGCACATGGACGGTTCTCACATTCCTCTCCTTTGACACTTCCATGGGAATGTCCCAAAGCCTCTCAACCTCAGTATATCCAGAATAGAAATCATGCCTTTCCCACCAAAACATGGTTATTGTCCAGCCATCCCTGCTTCAGCAAAGGTCTCACAATCCTTCCAGTTCCAAATGTCACAAACCCAAGAATCCCTGACTCTTACCCCATAGCTAAGCCTTCAGGACCAGTGTTGGTTATCTTCAGTTCACCCCTCCAGATCCACTCCCCACCCTTCTCCATTCCACTCGATGCTTCTGGAAGCTGATTCCAAGGACACTTTTAGTCGGCTTCTTGTTCTTTAATTTCTGACTGGGTTTGGCCAATGGCATTTTAGTTATTTACTGCTATATAACAAACTATCCCAAAACTGAATGGCTTCAAAACACCACCATTGTATTCTCTCTCATGACTCTGTGTGTTGATTCAGGTCGTCTGAGGTCAGTTCTGCTCTACACAGTGTCATCTAGGGACTCTACTGTGCTAGAACATCCAAGATGGCATTCTCATGTCTGGCAGGTTGGTGGGGGTGGCTAGAGGTCTGGACTCAGCCAGACCAGAAAGGCTGCACCCGTCTTTTCCCAGGTGGTTTCAGGGCTTCTTCCCTAGCCAAGGCCTTTCCATGTGGTCTTACCAGCAAAAGGTAAACAGGCTTCTTATATGGTTGCTCGAGAGTCTTCCAAACAGCAAAGGCTGACACTACCAGGCTGCCTTCATTCTTAGATCCAGAGCTGGCATGGCATCCATCACATCTGCTGCCTTCTGTTGGTTAAAGTAGGTCACAGAACCAGCCCAGGTATGATGTGGGAGTGGACTGCACAAAGGCATGCACACAGGAAGGCATGAGTCACTGGGTCATCTTTGGAGACTAGCCACCATAGTCTACTACCTGGTCCCCAAAGCCTCTCTCACAGGCAAAATGAACTTCCCCTCACCTCCCATAACTCCCAAAGTCTCATCCCAATTCAGCCTCAGGCCTAGGCTTGAAGTCAAGTTACTCAACAACTAAATCTCATCCCGTTGTTGCCGAGGCCTTTGGGTGTGGCTACTCTTGCTCTGAAGACCTGTGTGAACTAAAGAGGCAAGTTCTCTGCCCCTACAGACCCAATGTAGAATGATGAAACAGGAACCCAGGCACCACGATACACACTCCTGCTCAAAAAGGGAGACCAGGCCGGGCGCAGTGGCACATGCCTGCAATCCCAGCACTTTGGGAGGCAAAAGAGGGTGGATGACCTGAGATTAGGAGTTCGAGACCAGCCTGGCCAATGTGGTGAAACCCCGTTTCTACTAAAAAATACAAAAATTAGCTGGGCGTGGTGGTGGGCACCTGTAATCCCAGCTACTTGGGAAGCTGAGGCAGGAGAATCACTTGAACCCGGGAGGCAGAGGTTGCAGTGAGCCAAGATTGTGCCACTGCACTCCAGCCTGGCAACAGAGCGAGACTCCATCTCAAAAAAAAAAAAAAAAAGAAAGAAAGAAAAAAATAAATAAATAAATAAAAATAAATAAAAAAAGAAAAAGAAAAAAGAAAGAAAAAGAAAATGAAAGAAAAGAGCAATTGGAGAAGAAAGATTTTTAATTAGACTCGGGATCCCCCTCACCTTCACAGGAGACTAGCCTCCAAACCCTGCCAGTTCTACCTCTAAATCAGAAACACCCAACCTGGGTGACAAGAAAGAGAAACTCTGTCTCAAAAAAAAAAAAGAGGAGACCTAGGGTAGTCGCAGGTTTGCGGCCATTCTGAAATTCTATGGGGTACAATCCTCCTTGCTCCAAGGGTAGGAAATGTTGATGAAAACCCCAGATCGGCTTCCTAGAATGGTCCTATTAGGCTCTTGGCTCCACCCACTGAGTTATCTTTCTTTTCCCTAGGAAATGACCCATGTTTGCTGGCTTCTTGCGCTTAGGGAGTTGGGGCCACAAAGGCTCCTTTTTGTTTTAAAATGTCTCTGTTCCTTTCAGTCAAGCTAATACAATTAAAAACTGTGAGTTTCCTATGTATCAGATTATAATCCACTGCATTAGACAAAAGCCACCCTTAATTTCTATCTGAGACAAGCCTTTTCTGCTTTGGACCCTACATAAACTGCTATGGGAAAATGCCCTAAAGATTCTTAGAGGCCTTTTTATCTAGCTGAGAGGATCATGGCACATGCTTAAATCTTTCTGTCAATAAAAGGGTCTTATAGCCGTGTCCTTGATTTGGGCTTGACCCTGCAGCCACGTTTCACTAGAAGTTCCTTGGATTTGATCTTTAGCACCAGGTTCCTCCCCTACCTCCACATTTTTATCCCTTTTTTTTGGAAACAGGGTCTCACTCTGTCACCCAGGCTGGAGTACAGTGGTGCAACTGGGGCTCTCTGTAACCTCAAACTCCTGGCCTCAGGCAATCTTCCCACCTAGGCCTCCCAGAGTGCTAGGATTACATGCATGAGCCATCGTGTCTGGCCATCCCCTCAGGTTTTTGTTTTCTGGGAGAATTTTTACTGGGCTGTTGAGGTTAGGAACAAGAACAGTTGTAATTTCCAATCTAGCAAGTTTGGGGCTAGAAACTTTTCCTTTAGAGTTCTGCTTGCATCCTGAACAATTCTTTCTTCAGTTCATCTGTCTATCCATGTCTCCTGCTATGCAGCTGAAATGAACCAGTTGGTGCAATCAACATTCTGAGTCAACCAAATCAGCAAGTTCATGAGGTATGTTTTAGTGCCTCACAGGGAACAGTTTCACTAAATTATTCTGCCAGTGCATAAGTCAGGTCCCCTTTACTCAGCCTCCAAATAATAATTTCCTCATGCAGCTGTCTTCACAGGGTTAACAAGAGTTCTGGACAGAAATGTAGTTAAGCACTATTCAGGCTGCACTTTGACCCACTTCTTAAGATAGGTAGGATCTCTGACATGAGAATCACAAAGCTTTTGTTTAAGAATTGCTTAAGCGGCCGGGCGTGGTGGCTCACACCTGTAATCCAAGCACTTTGGAGGCCCAGGCGGGCGGATCACCTGAGGTCGGGAGTTCAAGACCAGCCTGACCAACATGGTGAAACCCCATCTTTAAAAAAAAAAAAGAACTGCTTAAGCAGGCGGGGTGTGGTAGCTCACACCTGTAATCCCAGCATTTTGGGAGGTGGAGGTGGGTGGATCATTTGAGGTCAGGAGTTTGAGACCAGCCTGGCCAACTTGATGAAACCCCGTCTCTAGTAAAAATACAAAAATTAGCCAGGCATGGTGGTGTGTGCCTGTAACCCCAGCTACTCGGAAGGCTGAGGCAGGAGAATCACTTGTGCCTGGCAGGCAGAGGTTGCAGTGAGCCAAGATTGCACCACCACACTCCAGTCTGGGTGACAGAGGAAGACCCTGTCTCGGAAAAAAAAAAAAAAAAAAAAATTGCTTAAGCAGATCCTGACCTCCAGCCGAATAGCTGACACCAATCAGTTTGAAGACCCCCGGAGAGGAACCAGATCAGCATGAAAACAGCTTTTTCATCTCCCTGTGCCATGACTTCACCCTGCACTCTTTGACCAATTGACAGTCTCCCCACATTGGCCCACTCCAATCCGCGTAGAAACTCTATCCTTAAATTCCTTTGAGAGACAGATTTGAGGTTTTCTCTGGTCTCCTCATTAGCCAGCCATGCAATTAAACATTGTTCTCTGCTGCAACCTAGTGTCTCCACATATTGATCTGCCCTGTGTCAGGCATAAGCCCTATTACAGTTACGCTCACAGTCCTTCCAGGTTCCAATAACAATTGCCTCTGGGCCTGTCTGGCCTCTACCCACTGCTCTGTTCCTAAGCCAATGGTACATGATTTTGATGTTGATTATTGGAGCCCTCCTACCGCAGCTGGCAATTCCTGTTTTGCTTATCCCCGAAGTGTAATGGCTTAAAGCAATATCCATGCATTACCTCCTGAGATTCTGTGGATTGACCAGGCTCAGCTCCACATGACACTGGCAGGAACAGCATTACCCAGGGGCTCACTTGGGCTCCATGGACTCATGCACGTGGCTGGTACCTTGTTGGCGACAACTCAAAGGCTGGACTCAGCTAGGGCACTGGGACATCAGGCCTCTTCCTCGACTTGGCTTCTCCCTGTGACCTCTTCTGTAGTCTCTTCAATAGGGTAGGAAGACCCAGGACAAGTTCTGTAAATGCTCTGTCCCTAGATGTTCCCGTTCCTCAGCTGCTCCTGTTACCCCAGCAAGGCTCTGACTCTGTATCCTTCTGACAGGGCAGATGTCTTGTCTAAGCCACCATTTACTGACTGCTTAGGAATTATCTGTTCTGTCCTGTGCCAAGCCCTGTGCTAGAGTCTCGACATGTATTTTCTTCTTTAGGCCTCAAGGTTAACCCAGTTAGGCAGGTATTGCTCCCTCAATTCACAATGTCCAGTGACTTGCCCAGGGTCATGAGCTGGACTGGAATCCAGGTCCACCTGACTCCACAGCCTTTGCCTTCTTCAGTTCACTGCCCGTGAAGACCTCCAGGGTCAACTAGTGGATCCTACAACAATGTCACTCTCGGCTGAGGAGCTTATGGACTGTTAGGTGTAACATACTCATGGAAAACGTAAAGTGCTTTTATTTTCCATATACACCTCAAAGATGTTTACATCTCACATAGCCCTGCAACAACCGCTAATACCAAGATTTAGAACACCTCCAGCCCCCTGACAAGGTTGCTTATGCCTCTCTCCCATCTGTGTACCTCTGGCTTCTACCATCAGCAATTAGTTTTGCATATTCTTGTCTTGGCCTTAGCGTGAAGAGACAGACCTGAAATCGCAGTTTATCACCAAGTCCCTGTTGTGCGACCTTGGCCAAGTTACGAATTTCTCTGATCCTCAGTGTTTATCGGCATAATTGGCACAAATAACCCCTATTTCACAGATAGTACATCTTCTGGCACTTGGGTGCTGACCAGGAGGAAAGGCATGGATTCAGTAAAGGTTGGCCCCTTTTCTTTTTTCCTTTCTTCAGCCAGTTTTTCATGTTCCTGAAAAATGTGCTATTGAGAGCGAAAGATGACTTCAGGAGGAGCATTGGCTGTCAGTTTTAGCTACCCATTAAAATCACATGGGGGCCGGGCATGGTGGCTCATGACTGCAATCCCAGCACTTCAGGAGGCTGAGGCGGGCAGATCATTTCAGGCCAGGAGTGCAAGACCAGCCTGGCCAACATGGTGAAACCCCATCTCTACTAAAAATACAAAAATTAGCTGGGTGCAGTAGTGGGCTCCTGTAATCCCAGCTACTCAGGAGGCTGAGGCAGGAGAATCGCTAGAACTAGGGAGGCAGAGGTTGCAGTGAGCTGAGATCATGCCACTGCATTGCAGCCCAAGCCACAGAGTGAGACTCTGTCTCTCTCTCTCACACACATACACACACACACACACACACACTCACATGGGAAAATTTTTTATATACCAATGCCCAGTCCCTACCCCCAGAGTTCTTTTTTTAATTTTTTTTTTTTTTTAGAGATGGGGTTTCTCCATGTTGGCCAGGCCGGTCTTGAACTCCTGACCTCAGGTGATTCGCCCACCTCGGCCTCCCAAAGTGCTGGGATTACAGGCGTGAGCCACTGCGCCCGGCCACCCCCAGAGTTCTGACTGATTGATTGATTGATTTTGAGACAGTCTTGCTCTGTCACCAGACTGAAGTACAATGGCAGGATCTCGGCTCACTGCAACCTCTACCTCCTGGGTTCAAGTGATTCTCCTGCCTCAGCCTCCAGAGTAGCTGGGACTACAGGCGTGCACCACAACTCCCAGTTAATTTTTGTATTTTTAGTAGAGATGGGGGTTTCACCATGTTAGCCAGATGGTCTCAATCTCTTAACCTCATGATCTGCCCGCCTCAGCCTCCCAAAGTTCTGGAATTACAGGTGTGAGCCACTGCGCCGGCCAGAAGTTCTGATTTAATTCATCTGGGTTAGTGAGCAGGCATTCTTATTTTTCTGAAGGTGCCCAGGTGATTCTAATGTTCAGCCAGTGTCAGAACCACTGTGCTAAGTAAGGAATTACCTATGCATTCATTTGAGAAGCTGAAAAGAGGGATGTGTAACCATCGCAGTTTGCCCAGGACTATTCTAGTTTTAGCAGTGAAAGTCCTGCACCCCAAGAAACCCCTTAGTCCTGGGCAAACTGGGATGGTTGGCCACCCATCAGGGAGCTCATAGGCCAATGTTTGATATGTGTTACTTAAATTTAGGATTTCCTTTCATTCAAGTTTGAGGTTTGAAGTCAAAATACTTTCAAACTTAGGGAATAAACACTAGGAAGCTGCTACCATACCCATTTGGGGCATGTCAGCACAAAGTTTGAAATGCACAGAGAAAGCTATCAGCTCTGCAGTTCCATCACAAAAAGTAGAAAAGAGACTGAGGTCAGGAGGGAAGGAGTTCCTTTGCCACAGCCCTTAACCTTCCCAAGTCTTGACAGCTGGGGTTGCCTTGCCGACTCGCACTCCTGCTGGGCCCCTGGTGGCTTTCCCTGCATCTCCTTGCCTTTCATTGTCACCAGGTAAGTACTTCTCAAACCTTAATGTTCATGAGAATAATTGCAAGGTCCTGTAAAAGGCAGTTTCTGATACAGCAATTCCGAGGGCAGCCTGAGATTGTGCTTTTTTTTTTTTTTTTTTGAGAAAGTCTCACTCTGGAGCCCAGGTTGAAATGCAGTGGTGCAATCTTGGCTCACTGCAACCTCCGCCTCCCAGGTTCAAGTGATTCTCCTGCCTTAGCCTCCTGAGTAACTGAAACTACAGGTAGGTGCCGTCACACTAGGCTAATTTTTGTATGTTTAGTAGAGACAAAGTTTCACTGTGTTGGCCAGGCTGGTCTCAAACTCCTGGCCTCAAGTGATCGTCCCACCTTGGCCTCTCAAAGTGTTGGGATGACAGTCGTGAGCCACTGTGCCTGGCTGAGATTGTGCATTTCTAACAAGCTCCCAGATCACTTCTCTCTTATAACCCTTGTGGCCTCGAGGAAATTCTTCTCCTTACAGACCTTCTAGTTTATCAGCTATAACATGGGAATAATAATACCTACTTCACAGGTAATAGGAAATTCCACTTAGTTTAGAAACTATGTTGTTGGCCAGGACTGGTGGCTCATGGCTGTAATCCCAGCACTTTGGGAGTCCAAGGTGTGCAGATTGCTTGAGGTCAGGAGTTTGAGACCAGCCTGGGCAACATGCTGAAACCATGTCTCTACAAAAATACAAAAAAAAAAAAAATTAGCTGGGTGTGGTGACACATGCCTATAGTCCCAGCTACTCAGGTGGCTAAGGCAAGAGGATCACTTGAGCCTGGGAGGCAGAAGTTGCAGTGAGCCAAGATCGTAACACTACACTCCAGCCTGGGTGACAGAGCAAGAACTCCAGCCTGGGTGACAGAGCAAGACTCTGTCTCAAAAAAAAAAAAAAGAGGCCGGGCGCGGTGGCTCATGCCTGTAATCCTAGCACTTTGGGAGGCCGAGGTGGGTGGATCACCTGAGGTCAGGAGTTCAAGACCAGCCTGGCCATCATGGTGACATCCCACCTTAAAAAAAAAAAAAAAAAAAAAAAAAAAAAAAAAGAAAAGAAAAAGAGAAAGTGGGTTGTTATGAAGAGTTCATGTGCCTGGCATACAGCAGGAGGGGCTGAGTACGTGTTAGTTCCATCTTCTTTTGCCCTCCTGCTTGAAGAGCTCTAATAATTTCTGAGTGGTTAGCACAGTCCTCAAGGTAGAGTGGGCACCTAATAGGCATTTGCTGAATTGCTCAGAGAGAGGATGAGAGTAGGCAGAGGACTGCCAGCTAGCACAGACAGCAGGGATCAACTGCACCTTTAATTTCACCACTTGTGTGCCCTGAGAAGGAAAACCTCATTTTACTTAGAAATGACGTTGGTAGCCAACAGCTTTTACTTCAAGGCAAAAAAGAAAAGAAATGCCACAGAGAGAAAATTTTTCCTTAATAACTCATCTCAGAATGTTGAGGTTGGAGGAACCACTGGAGATGGAAAGTGCTAGACTCATAAATAGCCTTAGAGGAGCACAGTTTTTGGAATCAGAAATTCCTAGGTTTGAATTCTGGCTCTACCAGTCACTGTGCTGTGTGAACTTGGACAAATCATTATCCCTCTCTGAGCCTCAGTTTCCTGAGCACATTTCACATGTCTATCCTCATGTCCATCATATGAGATAGATGCTACTGTCAGCCTCCATTCCATAGGTAAAAAAGCAAAGGCACAGGGACACTCCATAGATGACCCAGGTAGCATGCTCAGATTTAAATTCAGGCAGCCTTACTCCAGAGTGTGTGGCATTAATCACCACACCATGCTGCCCCTACCAGAGACACCAAGAGCTTTCTTTTATTTATTTTTCTCAAAATAAACCAGTATTTGTTTTCTTGACAGTAAAAAAGCCACACACCTATAATCCCAGTACTTTGTGAGGCTGAGGTAGCAGGACCACTTAAGCCCAGAAGTTTGAGGTCAGCCTGGGCAATATAGCAAGACCTGGTCTCTACAAATAAAAAAATTTAGCTGGATGTAGTGGCAGACCCCTGAGGTTCAAGCTACTCAGAAGACTGAGATGGGAGGACCACTTGAGTCTGGGAGGGTGAGGTTGCAGTGAACCATGATGGCTCCTCTGCACTCCAGCCCAGGCAACACAGTGAGACCCTGTCTCAAAAAAAAAGTGTATAATTAGGCCGGGCGTGGTGGCTCACGCCTGTAATCCAAGCACTTTGGAGGCCAAGGCGGGTGAATCACCTGAAGTCGGGAGTTCAAGACCAGCCTGACCAACATGGTGAAACCCTGTCTTTATAAAAAAAAGAAAAGAAAAAAAAATAATTAAATATAAAAAGTTAAAAAGATACATGTACATGTTTATAAAAAATACAGAAAAGTTTAGAAAGAAAGTAAAAACTTGCTTTCAAATTTTCACTTCCTATTCCTCTCCAGAAGTAATATTTTGGGCTCGTCTTTACCTATAAATATATAAAATGAGATAATATTATCTCATTTTAAGCAATCCTCTACCTCATCCTCCTGAGTAGGTAGGACTATAGGCATGAGCTACCATGCCCAGCTAATTTTTTTTCACTATTAAGCATTTTTATTGTTTCCAGTTTTTCTTTTCTTTTTTTTTTTTCTTTATTTTTTCCAAAAAAAGAAAAAAATGGGCTGGGCGCGGTGGCTCACGCCTGTAATACAAGCACTTTGGAGGCCAAGGCGGGCGGATCACCTGAGGTCGTGAGTTCAAGACCAGCCTGACCAACATGGTGAAACCCCATCTTTAAAAAAAAAAAAAGGAAAAAGAAAAAAATAATATGCGTGCACAGAACATGCAGGCTTGTTACATAGGTATACATGTACCATGGTGGTTTGCTGCACCTAGCCAGCCAATTTAAAAAAAAAATTTTTTTCTGTGGTGACGGGGTTTTGCCATGTTGTCCAGGCTTATCTCAAACTCCTGGGCTCAAGCAATCCTCCACCTCAGCCTCCCCCAGTGTTGGGATTATAGGCGAGAGGCACCATGGCCAGTCAGTGAGCCATGATTTCATCACTGCATGCCAGTCTGGCTGACAGAGAAAGACCCTGTCTCAAAATGAAATAAAATAAAATAAAATCCTACAATGATGAAAGAATGATCCAGAGTTCACAGCTGGGAGTCCTTAAGTCTGGGCTGGCCAGGTGCGGTGGCTCATGCCTGTAATCCAAGCACTTTGGAGGCCAAGGCGGGCGGATCACCTGAGGCCGGGAGTTCAAGACCAGCCTGACCAACATGGTGAAATCCTGTCTTAAAAAAAAAAAAAAAAGCCTGGATTCAGATCTCCTAGCTTTTCCTCTGCTTAACTGTGTGATTCTGGGCAAATGATTTAATCTAAGTTTAGTCTTACCTTATATAAAATGGGATTGTTCATAGCCCAACCTCATAGAGCAGGCCTAAAATTTCAGTGAGATAATACATGAGAAATGCTTAGTGTGGTTCCTGGCATTCAATGGTGCTAATAAAAATTCAGTTACGATTGATTATGATTATTCATGGCTGATGTATGCTGTTTAGATTTGGTGAGCCTCTGGCCCTAAAAAGATCTGAATTTTAGTGGTGGAGAGAAGTAAAGGGTCTGATGGCTGCAGCTCTAAGCAGGAAGGCAAAGCCTGTGGTCAGCAGGACCTGGAGGAGCAGGAGCTGTTTAGACAGTGAGGTATGGCTGGGTTCAGTGGCTCACGCCTGTAATCCCAGCACTTTGGGAGGCCGAGGTGGGTGGATCACCTGAGGTCAGGAGTTCAAGACCAGCCTGGCCAACATGGCAAAACCTCAGCTCCACTAAAAATTAAAAAAAACTAGACAGGCGTGGTGGCGGGCGCCTGTACTCTCAGCTACTAGGGAGGCTGAGACACGAGAATTGCTTGAACCCAGGAAGCAGAGGTTGCGGTGAGCCAAGATCTCAGCCACTGCACTCCAGCCTGGGCAACAAAGCAAGATTCCGTCTCCAAAAAAAAAAAAAGAAAAAAATGAGGTGCACAGTTGCGGGGCGGGCTGGGACCTGTGTGTAAGCACTAAAGGTAGAGGTACCAGAGCCAGCCAGGTCCTGTCGTGGGGAGGAGGATTCCCTCTGCGTGTGCTCATCCACCCTGTCCGGGAACAGTCACCCGGCTCAGAAACTGTCCCTGCAGTCTCCTCCCTCCAAGTAAATAGGTGTTGCTATTCTGAGAGAGGCCTGTGATCAAAATACTTGCTTTGCTTTGGAGGGTTTTTTTTTTAAGTCATGAAAATAACAGGGCAGTAGGCTGTCTATTTTGGGTTGGGGCCTTTGGCTTGCTTTCAAAGTCACAGCCCAATGAGATCTGTTTGGAAAAGGTCATTGCGCACTTTGCTCACATCGATGGTGCCTTAAAACAAGCCTGAGTGGATGCACTTAGGAGACTCCGGGGCTTACCCAAGGGACAGAATTAGAAGGAATTGTGGGGCCACTGTTTATGCCCTAGTGTAAATGTAAGCCCTGGCATCTCTCTGTGGGGCCTCAGCGGCCTTTCTCTCCAGCACTCTTTCCCCAGCCCCCACCAAGTTCTTAGGAGGCGGAGCTGGCAGCCTGCTTCTCCCTCCACCTTAGGAAGCCTGCGTCAGCGTGACGCTGAGTGTAGGGAATGCTTTCCTACTTCTCTATAAATCAGCTTATCATGTGGCAGCATCAGTCAGGCAGGAGCTCCAGCTGGGGCCTGGCATCTGGAACTGGGCTGGATTTTTCCATTCTCAGTGGACCAAAGAGTGACTTGGGTAACTGAGAAAGGCACCCCTGAGGAGATGGCCTAAGATGACAGAGCAGCTGGGGCGAAAAGAACCTGAGAAGTGTGAACCTTGTCCCTGGCCCTCACTAGCTGTGTGACCTTGGGCAAGTAACTTCACTCTCTGATCCCTTGTGTCCTTACTAGTAAAATGGAGATAAAACCAACCTTATGGGACTAATGGGAGGATTAAAGAAAACAACTTATGTATGTATGTATGTATGTATGTATTTATTTATTTTTTTATTATTATTATTTTTTTTAAGACGGGGTTTCACCATGTTGGTCAGGCTGGTCTTGAACTCCCGACCTCAGGTGATCCGCCCGCCTTGGCCTCCAAAGTGCTTGGATTACAGGCGTGAGCCACCGCGCCCGGCTATTTTTTTTTTTTCTTCCCAGCAAATATATTCTATCATAGTATGTATGTATTTATACTTATGTATTTATTGAGACAGGGTCTTGTTCTATCACCCAGGCTGTAGTGCAGTGGCACCATCTTGGCTCACTGCAACCTCCACTTTCTGGGCTCAGGTGATCCTCCCACCTCAGCCTCATGAGTAGCTTGGACTACAGGGGTGCACCACCACATCTGGCTAATTTTTTGTAGAAATGGGATTTCACCATGTTGCCCAGGCTGGTCTTGAACTCCTAAGTTCAAGTGATCCACCGGCCTCGACCTCCCAAATTGCTGGGATTATAGGCATGAACCACCGCACCTAGACACAAGATAATGTATTTTAAAAGTACCTGGTATATTTAGGGGGGCTACCAAATCTGGAAACACAGAGGAAACTTGAGAATAAATGGTCTGTTGTTAATACATAATAAAATTCTCTGCACTTTCAGACTTTAGGTCACCCTGCTAACACTTACATGGTGTTTACCATGTGCCAGGCACTGTTCTAAATACTTTGCTTTTTTTTTTTTTTTTTTTTGAGATGGAGTTTTGCTCTTGTTGCCCAGGCTGGAGTGTGATGGTGCAATATTGGCTCACCACAACCTCTGTCTCCAGGGTTCATGCGACTCTCCTGCCTCAGCCTCTGCAGTAGCTGAATTACAGGCATGCGCCACCACGTCCGGCTAATTTTTTGTATTTTTAGTAGAGACAGGGTTTCACCATGTTGGTCAGGCTGGTCTCAAATTCCCGACCTCAGGTGATCCAGCCGCCTCAGCCTCCCAAAGTGCTGTGATTACAGGCATGAGCCACTGCACCTGGCCAATGCTTTGCATTTTTAGAGTCATTAACTCTTCATACCCTATGAGGTAAGAACTGCGTTACATCCCTTTTACAGATGAGAAAACTGAGGTTCAGAAATTAAATGAGTTACTCAGTTTCCCACAGGTAGCAAGTGGCAGAACCAAGAATCAAACCCAGGGAGTTAACCATTACACTACAATTAACCACTCTACAATTTCTCCTTTGTCTTTTTTTAACTTTAAAAAAAAAATTATTTTCCAAAAATAAAAAACATGAGACCATGTTGCCCAGGCTGGTCTCAAATTCCTGGGCCCAAGTCATGCTCCCACCTCAGCCTCCCAAAGTGATGAGATTACAGGTGTGAGCCACTGCACTCTGCCCTGTCGTTCCATTTTCTAATGCAGCTGATGTCTTGACACTCAGATAATGCTAACAGGTGGGAATAATGCCAGGAGGAATTATGATGGTTCACAAAGTCCCAGCATTGCAAAGAACCCTAAGAGGTCACCCAGTGACTGTGCTCTCAACTCTCTAACCTTCCTAGTCAAGAATATACTGAAAACACATGGGATCAGTTAGCAAAACTTTTTTGGGGAGAGGGGTCTCTATATTGCCTAGACTGGGCTCAAACTCCTGAGCTCCTCAGCCTCCTGAGTAATTGGGACTACAGGCCTGCCACCACACCTGGCTACATTTTTCGACCTTGCCCAACCTGTCAGGTGAGAAGTGGACTCTCAGTGTAGTTTCTGTCACTGTGATGGTGGCTTTCTTTTTGTATATTTGATTTATTTCCATGTTCCTTTATGTGAATTGCCTATTCATATCCTAACTATCCTAGTCCTGACTATTTGTCTGTGGGGTTCTTTGTTTCTTCTTAATTGATTTTTGGAGCTCTTTTTACATTAGGGAAACCAATCCTTCATCTGTGAATTGAATAACAAATTCTTTTTCTCAGTTATTTATTTGACCTTTGATTTTGTTTAAAGTATTTATTACCTTGCAGAAAGTTGACTTTCATATAAGTCAATTTATCAGGCTTTTCTTTTATGGCTTCTGGCATTCATATCATGCTTAGATATGGAAGTTTCCCCTGTACTGGAAAAATATATATATATACATTTTTGAGATGGAGTTTTGCTCTTGTTGCCCAGGCTGGAGTGCAATGGCGTGATCTTGGCTCCTCTGCCTCCTGGATTCAAGTGATTCTCCTGCCTTAGCCTCACTAGTAGCTGGGATTACAGGCATGCTCCACCACGCCTGGCTAATTTTGTGTTTTTAGTAGAGACGGGGTTTCTCCATATTGGTCAGGCTGGTCTTGAACTCCCGACCTCAGGTGATCTGCCCACCTCAGGTAGATCCCAAAGTGCTGGGATTACAGGCGTGAGCCACCAAGTCCAGCCCGAAAAAAAAAATATATATAT
>PVKV010031931.1:0-20423 GCA_004027835.1 Alouatta palliata | reverse complement strand
CGATCTCAGCTCACAGCAACCTCTGCCTCCTGGGTTCAAGCGATTCTCCTGCCTCAGCCTCCCAAGTAGCTGGGACTACAGGCGCGCGTCACCAGGCCCAGCTAATTTTTTTGTATTTTTAGTAGAGACGGGGTTTCACCATGTTGGCCAGGATGGTCTCGATCTCCTGACCTCATAATCCGCCCACATTGGCCTCCCAAAGTGCTGGGATTGCAGGCTCGAGTTACTGCGCCCGGCCAAGAATGTGGTTATGATTCAACTGGAGGAAGACTAAAAAAAATGTTTGTGCCAGGCTGGGACCCAGTGAGATAGGATCAGCTGCCTTTTACCATAAAGGCAGGATGAGGATGGAATCCTACAGCTTTGTAACACAGGAAGGCAGGGGAGTAGGGCCAGGAAGGGGCTGCGGTCACTTACCTGGAGTGGGCCCTGCTCCCCCCTGGCTCCTTCCCAGCCTGGGCATCCTTGAGTTCCAAGGCCTCATTCAGCTCTCGGAACATCTCAAATCGCTCACGCCCACGGATCTGCAGCAAGAGAGGAGGGGGAGAAATACGTATACACAGTAACTGAGTTAAGATAGTTCAACTTACGATTTTTTTGACTTAATGATAGTACAAAAGCAACATGTATTTAGTATGGAAACCGTACTTCAAGTAACCATACAACTGACTTTCTAAAAAATTCAATTTTTTTTTTTGAGACAGTCTTGCTCTGTTGCCCAGGCTGGAGTGTAGTGGCACGATCTCGGCTCACTGCAATCTCCACCTCCGGGGTTCAAGTGATTCTTGTTCCTCAACCTCCCGAGTAGCTGAGACTACAGGTATACGCCACCACACCTGGCTAATCTTTGTGTTTTACTAGAGACGGGGTTTCACCATGTTAGACAGACTGGTTTCGAACTCCTGACATCAGGGGATCCACTCACCTCCACCTCCCAAAGTGCTGGCATTACAGGCGTGAGCCACCGTGCCTGGCCCTTTTTTAAATTTTAGAGATGATGTTGTACTATGTTGTCCAGGCTGGACTCAAACTCCTGGGCTCAAGTGATCTTCCTGCCTTAGCCTCTCAAGTAGCTGGACTACAGATGCATACGACTGTGTCTCATTTAGTTTCTTTTTTTTTTTTTTTAGGCGGAGTCTCAATCACCCAGGCTGGAGTGCAATGGCGCGATCTCAGCTCACTGGAACCTCAGCCTCCTGGGATCAAGTGATTCTCCTGCCTCAGCCTCCTGAGTAGCTGGGACTACAGGCGCACACCACCATGCCCAGCTACTTTTTGTATTTTTAGTAGAGACAGGTTTTACCATGTTGGCCAGGCTGGTCTTGAATTCCTGACTTCAGGTGATCTGCCTGCCTCAGCCTCCCAAAGTGCTGAAATTACAGGCGTGAGCCACCACAGCTGGCTTTTTCTTTTTTTGAGTCTCGCTGTGCCCAGGCTGTACCCAGCCCGACTGTGCCTCCTTTCATGTAACCATGCTGTTTCCTACTTTCCATACAATGTTCCATAAATCACATGAGATATACAACACTTTATTACAATAAAATAGGCTTTGTGTTAGATGACTTTGCCCAACTGTAGGGTAACTTAAACGTTCTGAGCATGTTTAAAGTAGGCTAGGGCTGAGTGTGGTAGCTCATGCCTGTAATCCCAATACTTGGGGAGGCTGAGGTGGAAGGACTGATTGAGCCCAGGAGTTTGATACCAGCATGGACGACATAGCAAGACCTCGACTTCACAGAAAATAAAAATTAGCCGGGTGTGGTGGCATGTGCCTATAGTCCTAGCTACTTGGCAAGCTGAAATTACCTGAGCCTGGGGAAGTCAAGGCTGCAGTGAGCTGAGATTGTGCCACTGCACTCTAGCCCGAGCAACAGAGTGAGACTGCCTTAAAAATAAATAAATAAATAAAATAAATAAATACAAAATAAAAATTAGCCAGGCATGGTGGTGTGGGCCTGTAGATCTGGCGACTTCGGAGGCTGAGCTGGGAGGATGGTCTGAGCCTGGGAGGTGGAGGCTGCAGTGAGCTGTGACTGCACAACTGCTGCGCTCTATCCAGCCTTGGTGACAGAGCAAGACCTTGTCTCAAAAAAGTAGGCTAGAGACCAGCCTGGGCAACATAGTAAGACCCTATCTCTACAAAAAATTTAAAAAATTAGCTGGGTGTGGTGCCATACGCTAGTGGTCCTATCTACTAGCGAGACAGAGGTGAGAGGACTGCTTGAGCCCAGGAATTCAAGCTATGATCATGTCACTGTAATCCAGCCTGGGTAACAGAACAAGATGCTGTCTCCATTAAAAATAAAAGTAGGCTAGGCTAAGCTATGATGTTCCTTTTAGGTCAGGTGTATCAAATCCATTTTCAACTTACAATATTTTCAACTTACAATGCGTTTATCAGGAAGTAACACCATCGTAAGTCAAGTAGCATCTGTATCAGGCAAAGTCATAGAACCATTTTCATGCTTTCTTTAACAATTTTCTTTTTGAAAGGTGGTCTGGTCCTTTAAAATATATATTATGGTATAAGTTGGTGTTCTGAAGTTAGTTAGGTACAACCAGGAGCCATTGTCTTTGAGGCATCTTTGCCCCCTGATGGCAAATGCCCCAATTGCAGGCAAAGCAGTCAAGAAGAAAATGGCATTTGGAGTGTTAGACTGGAAACTTTCAACCTGATAAGAGGTCTCAAGACTTGGTACCTGAAGGGTGAAATATTCTCCATCCAGTGGCTTCTTCTTTGGCTGGGGAGAGGAGCTGGTGCTGTTGGGCATTGCTGGGAAAGAGGCAAGGAAAGGTGAGAAAAGAGTGAATCTGGGGCAGGGCTGCACCTTGGTCTCTGCCACCACCTCTTGTTCTGCTTGCTTACCTCGCTTAGTGCTCCCAGGGGGCAGATCAAGGCAAGGCTCCCCTTTCTTGCGGAAATTCTCTTCCTCTGTGCGCCGGTCTCTCCCAGGACAGGCACAAACGCGCACCTCAAAGCTGTTCCGTCCCAGCAGATTACCACTACTCAGGATAGGAAGAGAGAAGCAGGAGGCAATAAAGAAATCAGGTCCTACGTGTCCTGTTGAAAAAACCAGGCTCCATCTACTGCCAACCACCCTTGTCCTTTCTGGAGCCTAAGCTCCAGCTCCAGGGAGGTGGAGGAGAAACCATAGGTAAGAGAGGTCCCAAAGCCAGAGAAAAGCAAACAGAGCGGGAGCAGTAAGGAGATTCCCCTCTGGGGATGTGATAAGAGGAGGATGGGTAGTAGTATGGAAGAAATCAGTAAGAGGTGGGTCCAGGGGTCAGAGGCAGGCAGAGGCTGGGGAGGAGTAGGCCAGTGTGCAGGGCAGCACATGGCTCCCGACCTGGAGTCTTCCAGTGTGATGATGGTGAGGATGGGCCTCCGGTTCATGCCGCCCATGCAGGAACTGTTACACATGTAATTGTAGTGAATAGTGGTACAATCAGAGCCGACCTGGGAGAGAACACAGGCCCAAGGTGAGGCCAGTGGGTCTTGGGGAGACGTGTGGCAAGCAGGGGATGACTTTAGCCTCTGTAAGCTTCAGTTTTCTCAACTGTGCAATGGGTAGACCCATTTACTCTGCACATCTTGTAGAATTATAGGGAAGTCAAATAAGAAGCAGGAGAAATCCCCGCTACTGGTCACCTGGATGGCCACTGACAACCACCCTTACCCCCTCCTCCCAGAGACCCCAGTTCCCAAACCAGACCTCAGGCGGCTCATAGGGCACCACCACACTATGTCGAAAAGTGTTTTTGTCATCCAAATATTCCACATGTAAATTTCCTTCCACTCGGATAAGATGCTGAGGAGGGGCCAGACCTAAAAGCAATCAGTGAGGAGTCAGAGGGCTGGGGACCCTGGGTAGCCAGCCCCATCTGCTCTCTAGCCCCAAGTGCTCACCATCACTATCTGAGCAGCGCTCATGGTGGGGGCAGCGCCTCACGACCTCCGTCATGTGCTGTGACTGCTTGTAGATGGCCATGGCACGGACTCGGGTGCCACGCGGGGGTGTGGAATCGACCCACAGCTGCACGGGGCAGGTCTTGGCCAGCTGGCAAAACATCTTGTTGAGGGCAGGGGAGTACTGTAGGAAGAAGGAGAGAGAGTTGAAGGTCAGGGCACAAGTGAACAAACAAAGCAACCGGAAGAGGACAGCAAAGAAATAAATACGTGTAAGCACCTCCCGCAAGCCACTAGGGAGCTAGAGAGGGTTGCTGTCTACACCTCAGGAGTAGGGAGTTTATTTTTTTGGGGATAGGGTCTTGCTGTCACCCAGGCTGGAGCACAGTGGTGTGATCACAGCTCACTGGAGCCTCCACCTCCCAGGCTCAAGCGATCTTCCCACCTCAGTCTCCTGAGGGGCTGGGACTACAGGTGTGCACCACCATGCTTGGCTAATTTTATATATGTATCTTTTGAGATGGAGTCTTGCTCTGTCACCCAGGCTAGAGTGCAATGGCCTGGACTTGGCTCTCTGCAACCTCCCAGGTTCAAGCGATTCTCCTGCCTCAACCTCCCGAGTAGCTGGGATTACAGGTGCCTGCCACCACGCCCAGTTAATTTTTGTATTTTTAGTAGAGACGGAGTTTCAGCATGTTGGCCAGGCTGGCTCGACCTCCTGACCTCATGGTCTGCTTGCCTTGGCCTACCAAAGTGCTGGGATTACAGGTGTGAGCCACCACGCCCAATCAAGTTTTTTGTAGAGACAGGGTCTCACTATATTACCCAGGCTGGTCTTGAACTCCTGGGCTCAGGTGACTTGCCTGCCTTGGTGTCTCAAAGTCCTGGGAATACTGGAGTGAGCCACCAAGGCTGGTCAGGAGCTTATTTTCAAAAGCCAAGGAATGAATGTGGGTGAAGAAAAAGAAGTTCTGCATCTCCAGGAGAGATGCTGTGGGTGTGATGGGATGGATAAAAGCTCAAAATCAAGGGGGAAAAATTCAACTTTGGAACAGGGGGCACAGATCACAGATTAAATGGGTAAACTGTAAAAAACACTGACAGGAAGCCAAAGGGTGAAGAGGAAGCCCAAAGTTCCACACAGAAGAAATGCAAGGGGGATATGGCCAGGCATTGGAGTCTCATGGAAGCCAGCCCCTCGGGGCCACTGACCGTGCACGTCACAGACTTGGCTGTCCCAGAATGCAAGAAGCCCAGACGGAAACCGTAGTCACCATGGTAGGTTTTCTGGGAAGGGACAGAGGATGACAGGGGCCAGGAGGGGGCTGGTGCGGGGGCCGCTGATGCAGGAGCTGCCGGTGCCTGGGCCACGGCAGGAGGAGCCTCTGACACTGTGGGAGCTTCATCTGGAACTGGGTCTTGACTGAACCATTGTGCAATGTCATCCGGGGATAGCATCAAATCATCCACTGGTTGGGACAGCGAGGAGGACTGCAGATGAGCGAAAAGAGTAGTCAGAGGACCAGGTACCCACCCGGCCCCACGGGACCCACCCAGCCCCACGGCCCACCAGGTCCCCAGCCCAACCCTTGTCCTTACCAGAATGTTGTTTTCAGGAAGTCTGAAAGACAAGAGCAGAAAGTCAGTCCCGTGGATTTTTTTTTGCTTCCCACAGGTCTCTGCTAGGGGCCTTGGGTTGGGGTGGGGATGGTGGGCCTGCCCTTCTTATGGATCCACTCACAGTTTCCATAGGTCTGAAAACGTTTCCTGACTCAGTGGGGGCTCGATGCTGAGATCTGACTGCGGCTCCTCCATGGCACTGACTCCGAAGGCAATCTGGCTGCTGCAAGGGGAAAAGTGGGGATCTAGCACGAGAACCTTCCAACCCTGGGTCACCTGGGCCTGCAGAGAAGGAACCCCTCCCCCAACACCACGCCGAGGTCTGAGACAGCACGGCTTCCCTCGGAGCAGGAACAGAAGCTGCCTCATACCCTCTCTTCCAATCTTTCACCACAACCCAGGCACTCCTGCCCCACTCCTCCCCAGCCAGGCGCTTCTTTGAGGAAAAGACAATCAGAGCGAGACTTCCAATCTTCCCACCACTAAATCCCCATGACTTCCTAAATGTGCACCCTATTCCCAACTCCCTTCCTGTATTTTGTCTTTTTTTTTTTTTTTTGAGACGGAGTCTCGCTCTGTGGCCCAATCTCAGCTCACTGCAACCTCCACCTCCTGGGTTCAAGCCATTCTTCTGCCTCAGCCACCTGAGTAGCTGGCATTACAGGTGTGTGCCACCACGCCCAGCTAATTTTTGTATTTTTAGTAAAGACGGGGTTTTGCCATGTTGGTCAGGCTGTTATGGAACTCCTGACCTCAGGTTATTAGCTCACCTCGGCCTCCCAAAGTGCTGGGATTACAGGCGTGCACCACCACACCTGGCCCCAGCTTCCCGCTAACAAGGATGCAGTCGTTCTTAGCCTGCAATCTCTGTATGGGAAAGGACACCCTCCAACTCCCATCCTTCCCTACCTGATACATGGCTCTATTTCTTTGATTCTTTTCATTGCAAAGCTTCTGGAAGAACAACTGTTACACCTCTCACCTGCCCATTCTCTTGGGACACTGCTCAGCCCAGCATTACAAACCCCTCAGGAGCGGCTCTTCTCGGCTTCTATATTCTCATCTCTTACCAACCACTCGCTCTTCCCCAGAAGCTCTAGCTAGACTGGCTGCCCTTCTCTGCTAATCAACTGGTGGTTCCCTCAGCAGGTAACACTCTATCCCCTACCTGGGGGTAGGCTCTTTCCCCAAAGGCTTCATCAACTCATCCTATTTTATTTATTTATTTTTTTTAGAAACGGGGTTTCACCATGTTGACCAGGATGGTCTCGATCTCTTGACCTCGTGATCCACCCACCTCAGCCTCCCAAAGTGCTGGGATTACAGGCGTGAGCCACCGCGCCCGGCTAACTCATCCTATTTTAATTCACATCACCCTATTTGCATTCTCATAGCACTTACATTGCCTGATATTTTCCTTGTTTATTTCATGTTTCCTCTAATAGCATATACATTTCCTAAGGGCAGGGCAGTGATCTATCCTGTCGTGTTGACCAAAGCATTACAGCACAATGCCTTGCACCCGCTTGGGCTCAATAAATGTGGTGAAGAGCACACAGTGCCTGTTCTGAGCGGTCAAGGGTGCAACAAGGAACGAGGGACAGCATCTTGCACGAAGTTATGCAACTATCATCTCACCTTCTCCCAGACAAGCTTTCAAAGGTTTCACCATGTTTTTTTTTTCTTGAGGCAGGGTCTTGCTCTGTTGCCTAGGTTGGCTAGGGTGCAGTGGTGCAATCGTGGCTCACTGCAGCCTCGGCCTCCTGGGCTCAGTGATTGTCCCACCTCAGCCTCCCGAGTAGCTGGGAACACAGGGGCATGCGCCACTATGCCTGGCTAATTTTTTAGTTTTTTTTTTGTTGGAGAGGCAGGGTCTCACTATGTTGCCCATGCTGGATGCTCTCTTTCTGCCAAATTTGTCATCAAAACGTGCCTAATGTAAGTGTTCGTTACACTTTTCTGTCTTGCACTGACAAAACATCCCTCTACCAAAAGACTCCTTTAAGGGCAGGTTCTTTTTTTTTTGAGACAAAGTTTCAGCTCTGGTTGCCCAGGCTGGAGTGCAGTGGCGTGATCTCAGGTCACTGCAACCTCCACCTCCTGAATTCAAGCGACTCTCCTGCCTCAGCCTCCCAGGTAGCTGGGATTACCCAGCCACCACGCCCTCTATTTTTAGTAGAGACAAGGTTTCACCATGTTGGTCAGGCTGATCTTGAACTCTAGACCTCAGGTGATCCGCCCACTTCAGCCTCCTAAAGTGCTGGGATTACAGGCATGAGCCACTGCACCTGGCCTAGTTCCCTGTGTATTATGGGAAATGTAAAGAGCTGAGGAAAGTGCTGGGCACACACTAAGAGCTCAACAATGGTTAGCTGTTTGTGCAATTGTTCTATTTTATTTGTTCTATATTATTCTTCTAGAGAACTGCATGATTGTTAGTGTGGATCTGTGGTACTGCCCCCAACTCCACTCTATTAGTGCAAGTAAACCTCCTTCAGGGAGCTATTCAGTCAACAAGCCAGGAGGTGCTGTCCTGGAATGATGGCCCCAAGGTCTCAATCCCACTTGGAGGGACATAGCTCCAAAGACGGGAGGTCTCCCTGTCTCTCCACCTCTCAGGTTTTCAGTAGCAACTAAAATCTCAGTGTTGGTCAGGTGCGGTGGCTCACGCCTGTAATCCCAGCACTTTGGGAGGCTGAGGTGGACAGATCACGTGGTCAGGAGTTCAAGACCAGCCTGGCCAACATGGTGAAACCCTGTCTCAACTGAAAATACAAAAACTAGCCAGACGTGGTGGCATGCACCTGTAATCCCAGCTACTCAGGAGGCTGAGGCAGGCCAGTCACTTGAACCTGGGAGGCAGAGGTTGCAGTGAGCTGAGATCGCGCCACTGCACTCCAGCCTGGGCGACAGAGCGAGACTGTCTAAAAAAATAAAAATAAAAATCTCATTGTTTTTTAGAGCAGGGCCTTCCCAGGGGTACCAGCATCAGTGGGCCAGGGTACCAACTGCTAAGCTGAACTAGGTCTTCCAAATAGGGAGGGAAGAGAAATGCGGGCACCCTTGGGTGGGTGGGAAGTCAATGAGCTCAGCTGAGACCCCAAACAGGGGCAGTCCTGACCAGAATCATAACACTGGCTGCTGGTATCAGCCTATTATGTCCAGTGATTTCAGTGGCTTATCCTTTTTTTTTGGAGACAGATTCTTGATCTGTCGCTCAGGGCTGGAGGCAGTGGCATGATCTCAGCTCACTGAAAACTCCGCCTCCTAGGTTCAAGCAATTCTTCTGCCTCAGCCTCCTGAGTAGCTGGGACTCCAGGCACGTGCAGCCACGCCTGGCTAATTTTTGTATTTTTAGTAGAGACGGAGTTTCACTGTGTTGGCCAGGATGGTCTTCATCTCCTGACCTCATGATCTACCTGCCTCGGCCTTCCAAAGTGATGGGATTACAGGCTTGAGCCACTGCACCTGGCCACAGTGGCTTATTTTTATTTTATTTTATGTATTTATTTATGTATTTCACACCAGTGATCTCCATACTTTAGGACTCAGAGGCTTATTTTACTTAATTCTTTCAAAAGCCAGTAAGGTAAATATTATCAGATGAAACTGGGGTTAAAGAAATTAAGTTACATACCCAGACTCTTAAAACTCTCAAAAGACAGAACCAGGGATTTGAACCCGGCCTATCTGAAGCCATACCCAGACTCAAAATAATTATGTTCCTAAGGTTTCCCTGAGTCTGGCAAGAAAGAAAAATTTTAGGGGGCCAGGTTTGTTGGCTCACACCTGTAATCTTAACACCTAGGGAGGACATGGAGGGAGGTTTGCTTGAGCCCAGGAGTTCCAGACCAGCCTGGGCAACATGGAGAGATTTTTTTTTTTTTTTTTTTGGCAGAAAGCTATTTGATTGGGGGAAGAATTTTGATTCTAGAAAGTAACAAAAGCAGTGTCTGGTAAAATTGAAAACACACACCTCACTAGTCCACAAAACCACTCTGGGTGGACTCCCTAGAAATATAGTTGTACTTCCATATCCAGAGTAAGTGAATCATAAAAAAAAAAAACCAAAACAAAAAGAAATACAGTTGTACAAAAAGCTTCATATCTCAGAGTTGCTCCCAATGGTGGGAAGTGACATTAAATGAAAATGGAATCCACCAGCAGGGAGGGGTAAGGAAAACACGTTTCTGAGATCTACTTCAGAAACATATTGGGTGAAAAATACAATTTACATTAAAAAGCAAAACATGATAACGGATGCCAACAGTTTATGTAAATTAGAAAATCCAGAACTAAGGGCCAGGCGTGGTGGCTCATGCCTGTAATCCCAGCACTTTGGGAGGCTGAGGCAGGTGGATCTCGAGGTCAAGAGAATGCGACCATCCTGGCCAAAATGGTGCAACCCCGTCTATAGTAAAAATACAAAAATTAGCCGGGCGTGGTGGCACATGCCTGTAGTTCCAGCTACTTGGGAGGCTGAGTCAGGAGCATCACTTGAACCCGGGAGGTGGAGGTTGCAGTGAGCCGAGATTGCACTACTGCACTCCAGGCTGGCGACAGAGCGAGACTTTGTCTCCAAAAACAAAAAGGAAACAAGACAAAATGTTGTGTTAAAACTACTTAGTGAGAATGAGTGTTGTTATTTTTGTACTTGTTTGCATTTTTCCAAAATAAATCTAAAAAAGAAAACTTTTAACAAAAAAACTAAAACACATAAAAAGGTAAACAGTATATTCCTGGCCGGGCGCAGTGGCCCATGCCTGTAATCCCAGCACTTTGGGAGGCCAAGGTGGGCGGATCACCTGAAGTCAGGAGTTCAAGACCAGCCTGACCAACATGGAGAAACCCCATCTCTACAAAAACAAAAACAAAACAAAACAAACTAACAAAAAAACTCAGTATATTCCCCTAATATACCCAACACCAAGCTTCATGAATGATGAACATTCTGCCTTAATTGGCATCTATACTTCTAACCACTCCCTACAAAATTTTTGAGGTAAAATTTATATACATTAAAACGCACAATTCTTAATTAGTTTGACATTTTGATATGGCCATATAACCCACACCTACCACAATAAGTAAGTGTCCTTTGTGTGTGTGTTTTTTTCTTTTTCGAGACAAGAGTCTCACTTCCCCGCCCAGGCTGGAGTGCAGTGGCTGGCACTCACTGATCAAAGCTCACTGCAGTCTGGAACTCCCAGGCTCAAGGATTCTCCCACCTCGGCCTCCCAAGTAGCTAACAGGGATGCGCCACCATGCCCAGCAAATTTTTTTTTTTTTTTTTAATTTTGTGTAGAGAGTGGATCTCGCAATGTTGCCTAGGCTGGTCTCCATCTCCCAGGCTCAATTGATCCTCCCACCTCATGGTCCCCAGTAGGAGGAGGGGCATGCTACTACGTGCGGCTACTTTTAAAGGCACATGCCACCACATCCGGCTAATTTTTTGTATTTTTAGTACAGACAGGATTTCACTGTGTTTGCCAGGATGGTCTCGAACTCCTGTCCTTGTGATCCGCCCACCTCGGCCTCCCAAAGTACTGGGATTACAGGTGTGAGCCACTGTGCCCAGCCTTTTATTTTAAAAATCATATTTATGGCTGAGCGTGGTGGCTCATGCCTGTAATCCTAGCACTTTGGGAGGCCAAGGTGGGTGGATCACCTGAGGTCAGGAGTTCAAGACCAGCCTGGCTATCGTGGTGAAACCCCATGTTTAAAAAATATAAAATAAAATAAAATAAAAATAATATTTATTGGCCGGCATGGTAGCTCATGCCTGTAATCCCAGCACTTTGGGAGGCCGAGGTGGGTGGATCACAAGGTCAGGAGTCAAGACCATCTTGGCCAACATGGTAAACCCTGCCTCTACTAAAAACACAAAAATTAGCCAGGCGTGGTGGTGGGCACCTGCAGTCTGCTACTCGGGAGGCTAAAGTAGGAGAATAGCTTGAATCTGGGAAGTGAATGTGGCAGTGAGCCAACATCGTGTCGCCGCACTCCAGCCTGGGTGACAGAGCAAGACTCCGTCTCAAAAATAAATAAATAAATAAAATTGAAAAGTAGCCACACGTAGTAGCATGCCTCTCCTCCTACTTGGGAGGCTGAGGTGGGAGGATCAATTGAGCCTGGGAGATGGAGACCGGCCTAGGCAACATTGTGAGACTCTGTCTCAAAAAAACAAACAACACAATAATTCGAATTATTATTTTTTTTTTACTGATCACATCAAAGGAGATTTCAGTGTTAAATTATTTTCAAGATAGCTTTGTTGCCCAGGCTGGAGTGTAGTGATCATGGCTCAAGCCACCTTCCCACCTCAGCCTCCTGAGTAGCTGGACTATAGGCCTGTGACACCATACCTGGCTAAATTTAAAAAAATATTTTTTTTTGTAGGGACGGGGTCTCTGTATGTTGCCCAGGCTGGTCTCCAGCTCATGGGCTCAAACAATCCTCCCACCTCAGCCTCCCAAAGTGCTGAGATTGCAGGCAGGCGTTGAGCTACTGGGCCTGGTTGAGTTGTTTTTAAAATTCATTTTCCAATTTCAGATTCAACGGTGCTAGTATGTAAAAATAAAGTTTATGTAGCCTACCCTGCCCTTCATTTCCGCCTTGGCAGATTCAACTAACCACAGATAAAAAATGCTGGGAGACAAAAAGGATGGTTGCACATGTACCGAACTTGAACAGACTTTTTTCCTTGTCATGATTCCCTAAACAATATAGTACAAGTATTTACATACATACTTGTATGCCCGTTAGCATTTTCATTGTATGGGGGTACTGTAAGTAGTCTAGAGATAGTTTAAACTATATGGGAGGATATATGTTCATTAAATACAAATACCATACCATCATTATTATTATTATTTTTTTGAGACAGAATCTTGCTCTGTCGCCCAGGCTGGAGCTGGAGTGTAGTGGCACGATCCTGGCTCACTGCAACCTCCACCTCCTGGGTTCAAGCAATTCTCCTGCCTCAGGCTCCCAAGTAGCTGGGACTACAGGCGCACGCCATCACGCCCAGCTAATTTTTTTTTGTATTTTTTGTAGAGATGGGGTTTTACCATGTTGGCCAGGCTGGCCTTAAATTCCTAACCTTGTGATCTGCCTGCCTTGACCTCCCAAACTGCTGGGATTACAGGTGTGAGCCACTGTGCCCGACGTATATCATCTTATATATGGGACTTAGACATCTGTGCGCTTGGAGTGTGGAATCCCAGAACCAATCCCCTACAGATACAGAGGAATTGTAACCTGCAACCTTGCTATATTTACTCATTAATTCTGGTAGCTTTTTATGTATTTTCCATGAGGACTTTTATGTATACAATCATACATAAAAGTGAATAAAAGTTTTGTTTTTTTCCTTTCTAATCGTTATTTTTCTTTTCTTTTTTTGAGATGGAGTTTCGCTCTTATCACCCAGGCTGGAGTGCAATGGGACAATCTCGGCTCACTGCAACCTCCACTTCCTGGGTTCAAACGTTCAAACGATTCTCCTGGCTCAGCCTCCTGAGTAGCTGGGACTACAGGTGTGCACCACTACGCCCAGCTAATTTTTTTATATTTTTAGTAGAGACGGGGTTTCACCATTTTTGCCAGGCTAGTCTCGAACTCCTGACCTCAGGTGATCTGCCCACCTTGCCCTCCCAAAGTGCTGGAATTAAAGGTGTGAGCCACCAGGCCACTAATCATTCTTTTTCTTGCCTGGTTAGAACCTCCAGTATGATGTCAACGTGGTGCGAGTCAAATCCTTTTCTAGTTTGTGATCTGAGAGGATAAAGCATTCAGTTTTCTAGCATTATGCACACTGCTAATAGAACCCTGACTGTGGATGCCCTGTTATCAAACGAGGTCAGTTTCCTTTCCCTAGTTTGCTAGGGTGGGTTGTTTGTAATCATGCCTACGTGTAGAATATTCTTAATTGCTTTTGCTCCATCTGTTGAAATGATCATAGGGTTTTTATGTTTCAGTTTGTTAATGTGGTGAATTACATAGACTGATATTTCCCCCCCAGTAAAGATCAGTTTGGCTAGGTTGCCCAAGGTGGTCTCAAGAGATCTTCCTGCCTCAGCCTCCCAAAGTGCTGGGATTACAGGTGTGAGCTACTGTGCCAGGCTGATTTTGCAGTGTTAAATCAACACTACAATCCTGGGATAAACCTTATTTGGTCAGAATGTATTTATCCTTTTCCTTTTTTTGAGACGAAGTCTCACTCTGTCGCTCAGGCTGGAGTGTAACGGCATGATCCCAGTTCACTGCAACCTCTGCCTCCTGGGTTCAAGTGATTCTCCGGCCTCAGCCTCTCGAGTAGCTGGGACTACAGGCACCTGCCACCACGCCTAGCTAATTTTGTATTTTTAGACTCCCGACCTCAGGTGATCGGCCCACCTTGGCCTCCAAAGTGCTTGGATTACAGGTGTGAGCCACCGCGCCCGGCCTATTTATCCTTTTTCTATACTACCAGGTTTGGTTTGCTAAAATTTGTTAGGTTTTTGCATGTATATGCTAACAGGAATTATTGGTCTAAATTTTCTTTTCTTGCAATGTCCTTGTTTGGTTTTGGTATCAGGATTGTGCTGGCTTCAAAAACGAGCTGGGAGATGTTCCTCTATTTTCTTTTCTTTCTTTCCTTTTTTTTTTTTTGAGACAGGGTCTTACTCTGTCACTCAGACTGGAGTGCAATTGTGCAATCTCAGCTCACTGCAACCTCTGCTTCCTGGGTTTCAAGGGATTTTTGTGCCTCAGCCTCCTGAATAGCTGGGATTACAGGTATATGCCACCACACCCAGCTAATCTTTGTATTTTTAGTAGAGATGGGGTTTCACAATGTTGGCCAGGCTGGTCTCAAACTCCTGACCTCAAGTGATCCCCCACCTCAGCCTACCAAAGTGCTGGGATTACAGGTATGAGCCACCACGCCCGGCCTGTTCTATTTTCTGAAAAGTTTGTGTAAGATGGGTAATGTTTGTTCCTCAAACATTTAAAGAGAGCAAAGAACAGAGGAGACAAATAGAAAATAGCAATAAGAGGCCAGACATGGCGGCTCACACCTGTAATCTCAGCACTTTGGGAGGCCAAGATGTGATGATAGCTTGAGGGCAGCAGTTTGAGACCAGCCTGGGAAACACAGTGAGATCTTGTATCTACAAAAAATAAAATAGTTAGCTGGGCGTGGTGGCAAGTGCCTATAGCCTCAGCTACTTGTGAAGCTGAGGCTGAGGACTGCTTGAGCCCAGGGGTTCGAGGCTGCAGTTAGCCTTGATTGTGCCATTGCACTGTAGCCTGGGCAACAGTGTCAGTCCCTGTCTCAAAAATTAAAAAAGAAAAAAAAAAAAAAAAAAAAAAAAACAGCTGGGCATGGTGGCTCATGCCTCTAACCCCAGCACTTTGGGAGGTCGAGGCGGGCAGATCACGAGGACAGGAGTTTGAGACCAGCCTGACCAACATGGTGAAATCCTGTCTCTACTAAAAATACAAAAAGTAAGCCAGGCGTGGCATGGTGGCATGTACCTGTAATCCCAGCTACTCAGGAGGCTGAGGCAGGAGAATTGATTGAACCCAGGAGGCGGAGGTTGCAGGGTGCCAAGATCACGCCACTGTACTCCAGCCTGGGTGACATACCTTGTCTCAAAAAAAAAAAAAAAAAAGAAATAGCACTAAAATGGTAGCCCTATACTCCAATAATTAAAAATCAAAAGCATTTCAGTAGAGAAAGAAAGCCTGTTTCAACAAGTGGAGCTAGAATAACTGGATATCCACACAGGAAACATACCAAAGCACTGACTCTTACATTTCACACCATAAACAACTAAGAATTAATTAATGGCTCAAGGACCTTAGTGTAAAACCTAAAACCATAAAGGTCCTAAAAGACCCTGCGTGATCTGCACATGTACCCCAAAACCTAAAGTACAGCAACAACAAAAGAAAAAAGAAAAGAAAAAGAAAAAAAAGGGGTCCTAAAAGAAAATATAAGATAATATCTTCATTACCCTGGGGTTAAAAAAAAGATGTCCTAAACAGGTCAAGGCAAACACTGAACATAAAAAGATACTGTAAACTCTGTAAAGCAAACAAACAGGCAAGCAACAGATCAGAAGGAAACAGTCAGGACACATGTATCTGATAAAGGACTTGTATCCAGAATGTATAAAGCAGTCCCATAACTGAACAATAAAAACAGACAAAAGACCAAAATAACAGGCAAAGGATTTGAAGAGCCACTTTACAAACAAAATATGAATGGCCAATAGGCACATGAAAAAATGCTGAACACCCTTAGTCAACAGAGAACTGTAAATTACAACCACAGGGATATACCACATTAGAAAGACTGACAATCCCCAATGTCTGGAAGGCTGTGGCAACAACCATATCTTGCTAGTTGGAGCGTGAAATGGTACAACCACTGTGGAAAACTCAGAATTTCTTATAAAGTTCAAAATACATCTACTTTTTACTTCCGACCTCGCAATTCCCCTTATTTCTCCAAGAAACATGAAAACATATGATCACAAAAAGAATTGTACAAGAATGTTTATAGCAGCTTTATTTTATAATAACCCCAAATGGGAAACAACTCAAAAGGCCATCAAAAGAACGGATACACAACTCATGGGCTATACTAAACGAAAAGGAGCAAAATACTGACATACGCAACATGAAAGAATGTCACAGACAGTACATTGAAGGAAAGAGGCCCAACAAATATGAGCACATAACGTATGATTCCTTTTTTTTTCTTTTGAGACGGAGTTTCGTTCTTGTCCCCCAGGCTGGAGTGCAGTGGCACGATCTTGGGTCACTGTAACCTCCACCTCCCGAGTTCAAGTGATTCTCCCGCCTCAGCCTCCTGAATAGCTGGGATTACAGGCGCCCACCACCACCCCCAGCTAATTTTTGTATTTTTTGGTAGAGATGGGGTTTCATCATGTTGGCCAGGCTGGTCTTGAACGCCTATCCTCAAGTGATCCGCCCGCCTTGGCCTTCCAAAGTGCAGGTGTGAGCCACCGCACCCGGCCTGATTCCATTTTATATGAAGTTCTCCAACAGGCAAAATGGTTATGGAGATAAAAATAAAGGTGGGGTCGGAAATCAACTGGGAAGAGATGTGATGAAACGTTTCTGGGACGATGAAAAGTGTCTGTGACTTGGCAGGCATCACGCAGTGGTTAGGGGCCAAAACTCATCTTCCTGTGCACTTGGTCTGTGCACTGCGCGCTGTGTAAATGCCACCTCGATTTAGGAAAAAGATGACGTAAGAAAGGCACAAACTGCCCAGAATGCAGCAGGTGCATGGGGAGAAACTGCGGAATTAAACAACCACGTGCTAAGAGATGGAGAAGCGGAAGAAATGAATTCGAATTCCGCCTCCCACTGGGAAGAACCGGCTGGGCCCGAAGGGCTGCACGGAGGACCACACGGACGACTGCGGACCCGCCCCTTCCGCTTCACGACGTTCAGCCTGCGTCTGGAACTGGAATGGCCTAGCCCAAAGCCAGATAACAGGTAGATTGTTTTTCAGAGAAATTATAAACGACCCATCATTGTACTGTGTCAAAAGTTGATTCTCACATGTACCCATTCTTTTTTTTTTTTTTTCTTCAGGAACATGAGATGTACCCATTCTTGAAAATATCCCGGGTTTGCCTTCTGCACATTTCTTGCCCTCCCTGTCTCACGCCATGGTAGCGCCCGCCCACGTTGTAGGCGACGCGCGGGGTGGGGCACACCATTCAAAGAAGGGGAGGGATTGAAGTTTGCATCAAAACAAATACACCAGCATTTGCAAAGGCTAAAACCAAGTAATCCCGAAAAAAAAAAGTGGGGGCGGAGAATAGCAGCCTCTCTCTGCAAGTAATAGGAACCGGCCTAAAGGACATTTTCTCTCTCTCTCCTCCCCTCTCATCTGGTGAATAGTGAGCTGCTCCGGCATAAGAAACCGGAAATACTGCTACAAGCGGCAGAAATGTAAATGTGGAGGCAAACAATAACAGGGCTGCTGGGCCTCTCAGACTGGGACGGTCCTCCTTGGCCTGGTGGGCGAACCCCTCTTTCAGCACTTCTCACTTCCACGGCTGACAGCCTTTAATTGGATTTTTTCCATCTAGCGGAGTCGGGGGCCGGCTGGAAGATCGCTCCGGGAAGGACAAAGGTCCGGAAGTTGTGGGACCTTAGCAGCTCGGGCTCCCCGATCACCCCCAAATGATCATTTCGGAATGGAGCCCGAGGTTTCACTAGGATGCCATGGGCTCTAAAATATACAGCCAAGAGTTCTCAATGTTTGGAGATCCAAAAGTCTCCGACCTCAATGCTTTGTGCATCTTTTATTTCAGGGATTCCCTACGCCCAGTACCGGGTGGATATGCAAGGAAGTACCTTTTAGTCCGGCTCAAGGTTCCCCAAAGCCCCACTCCTCTGCCTAGGCGTTCAACTTTGAGTTCGGATGGTCCTAACATCCCCATCATCTACACCCAGGCCTCCCAACACTGCATTCCTCTATGTTGACCCCTCCAGCCAAGCTTCCATCCCACTCACCCCTAAACTCGCTGCTGCCCCACCCCCAGCCCCAGTGATTTTCCGGAGCTGAAAATACACGGAGCAGAGAGCCCGTGACTCAGAGAGGACTCATCAGGTTCAGTCAGGAGCTTACCCAGTCCTTAGGGAAGTGTGTCACTGTCGAAAGCACGCTCCGAGCCCAGACGCCAAGTGTTTCTGGAGCCCAGCAGTTACCTGCTCCCTGGATGGTGGCTCTACACTTTTGAGAAGCTCAAAAGTTTTAGCGCCAGTCTGAGCACATGGGAGGGGAAAATCCCAATCCCATCAACCCTTGCGAGGCTCCTGGCACAAAGCTGGAGAGTCGCCATGACAAGTAAGGGCAAGTAATCCGCCTGCAGGAAGAAGCAAAGGAAATGGAGAGTTGGGGAGGAAGGTGCAGAGAGAGTCAGGGTTCTCGCCGAACTGGTGCTGTGGATACTAACATTTTGGGGTGGGAAAATACTACAAGCCAGAGCTGTGAGGGCAAAATTGGTGGAAATCATTTTGGAGGACTCCTGCACTCTGTCAAATATGAAGGGTGGAAGGAAGAAAGCTTTTGCGTTTGCTCTCAGCTGGATCCTTTCTTTTCATCAGCTAAAACGTCATTTTTTAAGAAGGCTTTCCTTAATATCTCAGGCTAACGTTTTCTCCCAGACACTTTATATCACACCATCTTGTTTAATCTCCTTCACAGCCCTTATCACTCTGAGAAGATTTATTTGTTCATTGCTTTCAGTACATGGAAACGTAAGTCTTATGAGGATTTTTATTCATTGCTGTATTTCCCAGTGCCTATATCAGAGCTGGGTAGCAAGTAAGAGCTCGATAGTAAATATTTTTTGAAAGAAGGGAGAGAGACAAGTCTAGAGCCTGGAGAATGAGATGCAAAAGAGATGCAAGACCTGCAGCGCCCTCTGCAGGCGGCGGGCGGGGAGGGGACAGGTGCTTTAAAAATTACCGCGGGAGCCTATAGGGGGAGCGCAGGCGCTTCTCGCCAAGACAGAAGCGTTCAGACTACAACTCCCAGCAGCCACGAGGAGCCCTAGGGCTTGATGGGAACGGGAAACCGTCTAACCTTTCACGTCCCGGCTCTGCGGGTTCTGAGGGTCGCCCGCGAAATCTGATCCGTGATGCGGCGGCCCAATCGGAAGGTGGGCCGAAATCCCGCGACTGGGAGAAGCGCGTAGCGACCCGCGGTGCTAAGGAACGCCGTGCTTTCAAAGTTGGCGTCCGCGGTTCGCCTCTCCTCCCGGGAGTCTTCTGCCTCCTCCCAGAAGAGGAAGGAAGCCCAGGTGGGTTTTTTTAGTTCTGAGTCGGATTCCTGAGAACTTCGAGGCCACCCCGACTGAGGTTGATGTCCGCTGTGCTCCGTCTGCAGTATGAAGACTTTGGAGACGCAACCGTTAGCTCCGGACTGCTGTCCTTCAGACCAGGACCCAGCTCCAGCTCATCCTTCTCCCCACGCTTCCCCGATGGATAAAAATGCGGACCCTGAACTGATGCCACCGCCTTCCGAAAGGGACGATCCGTCCCGGTTGTCCCCAGATCCCGTGGCTGGCTCAGCTGTGTCCCAGGAGCTAGGGGAGGGGGACCCAGTTTCTCTCTCCACTCCCCTGGAAACGGAGTTTGGTCCTCCTAGTGAACTGAGTCCTCGAATTGAGGAGCAAGAACTTTCTGAAAATGGAAGCCTTACTGCAGAAAAAGCAAACGGGAGCCTTTTTGAAGCAGAAGTGAACGGGCCAGAGTTGGGGTCTGGGGAAGCCATGGAAGATGCATCTGGGAAACCCGCTGCAGAGGACGAGGGAGACCCGTAAGTGGTTATGGCAGTTAAGTGTGGAGTCCGGGGAGATGAGGTCGACCTGTCCACTGGTCCTCAGACCCACTTCTCCAGGCCCCTGCCCCATTTGCAGAAACGACCCACGTTTCTTGTCCCCCATCTTCCTTTAGCGCTTGGAACTACAACTTCTCCCAGCTGCCTCGATTTCTCAGTGGTTCCTGGTCAGAGTTCAGCACCCAACCTGAGAACTTCTTGAAAGGCTGTAAATGGTAAGGATAATAACGGTACAGGAAGCTGACCACCCCCAGAATTTTCACCGTAAACACTCCAATTATCTAGGAGAAAGATGCACCAGAGCTGTAGAAGGGGCACGTAGCTTTTTTTTTTTTTTTTTTGAGACGGAGTTTCGCTCTTGTTACCCAGGCTGGAGTGCAATGGCGCGATCTCGGCTCACCGCAACCTCCGCCCCCCTGGGTTCCAGCAATTCTCCTGCCTCAGCCTCCTGAGTAGCTGGGACTACAGGCACGTGCCACCACGCCCAGCTAATTTTTTTTGTATTTTTAGTAGAGACGG
>PVKV010031930.1:0-20423 GCA_004027835.1 Alouatta palliata | reverse complement strand
CGATCAAGTGTAGATTAGGTTTTTTCACATAATCCCATATTTCTTGGAGGCTTTGTTTATTTCTTTTCACTGTTTTTTCTCTTATATTGCCTTCTCTTTTTACTTCATTGAGTTGATCTTCAATCTCTGATATCCTTTCTTCTGCTTGATCGATTCAGCTATTGAAACTTGTGTTTGCTTCACTTAGTTCTCGTGGTGTGTTCTTCAACTCCATTAAGTCGTTTATGTTCTTCTCTAAGCTGGTTATTCTGGTTAGCATTTCATCTAATCTTTTTTCAAGGTTTTTGGTTTCTTTGCGTTGAGTTAGAATGTGTTCCTTTAGCTCTGAGAAGTTTGTTATTTTCCACCTTCTGAATCCTGTTTCCGTCCATTCTTCGCACTCCTTGTCATTCAAGTTGTGATCCTGTGTTGTTGAGGAGTTGTGATCCCTTGAGGGAGAAGAGGTGTTCTGGTCTTTAGTGGTTTCACCTTTTTTGCACTGTTTTTTTCCCATCTTTGTGGATTTACCTGGCTGTGGTGTCAGAGAGCTGCTTGATGAGGTCGCTTGTCTGCCTGTGGGGGCGCTACTGGGTTTCTAGGGACTCCTTTAGGTTACTAGGGAAGCTTCCTGTGTCTTTTTTGTTTATGCTGGAGATTAGGCCCGCTTCTTCCGCTGACCTGTAGGTGCTGCGAGAACGCTGTCCCGTTGCTATGTAGGTTTCCTGTGTTTTTTGTTAAAACATGTAGCCCGGTCCCACCCCTGTAGTGGTGGGTTGTGCCCTTCCTCCACTGGGCTGGATCATCCAGGGTTCCTCTCAGACTGTAGCACTGGCTACGCAACCCACTAGAGTCAGAGCTTCAGCCCTCTGGGGTTTGTGGGGGAGGTTAGGGACCCGCCCAGCCGCACCCAGCAGTCTCCCCTTTTCAGCTTTCTCTCTCTTCGGTCATGGGGTAGAGGCCTCCCAGCTGCTCCTGCTTACAGCTCCCTCTCTCTCCCGGGGGGATGGGGCGATAGCTCAGTCTGCAGACTCTTATTCAACTCCGCACTTGTAATTCCTGGCACTTGACTGGCAAAGATCCCCTGTTCTGTGTATTGCTGAGGCTTTGGGGAAAGCGTTGTATCTGGACCGGAGCGCCAGAGGTGGAGCCTCTGACTCACCGGTCAGATGCACTTTCTGGGTGAAGCAGCACCCCTCCCCGCCTCGGTCTGCCCTGAGTGGGCTTTGCTCACCCTCAGACCAGACCGTTGAAATGCACCTAGTACCTCGGTTGGAGCTAGGAGATCTCTGGGTTTCTGCGTCTCTTTGGCTGGGTGCTGTGCGCTGGAGTTGTGTCTAATCCACCATCTTGGATCCTCTCTCTTCTCTTCAATCCAAGATCACACTTTTTAATTTGTGTAGTCTGCACTAACTCTGAATGGTCAATGCAATAACTGAATTGCAATACACCAGTTGCTGTCAGAATAAACACTAATTATGTAAAAAGTATTAAGAGATGCATGAAAGAAAGATTGCCAAAATATTAATGGTGGTTATCACCAGAAAGATTTAAGGTGAATTGTATTGTTTTAAAAACATCTTTTGCCCAGGCGTGGTGGCTCACGCCTGTAATCCCAGCACTTTGGGAGGCTGAGGCAGGCAGATCAGGAGGTCAGGAGATTGAGACCAGCCTGGCCAACATGGTGAAACCCCGTCTCTACTAAAAATACCTAATTAGCTCAGTGTGATGGTGTGCGCCTGTAGTCCCAGCTACTTGGGAGGCTAAGGCAGGAGAATGGCTTGAACCTGGGAGGTGGAAGTTGCAGTGAGCCAACATCGTGCCACTGCACTCCAGCCTGGGCAACAGAGCAAGAGTCTATCTCAAAAAATAGAAAAACAAAAACATATTTTATGTCTTCATAGTTTTTTTTCCTTTTTTTTTGTTTTTTTTTTTCTTATTTTTGTCTTCATAGATTTTTTTATAATAATCATGTAATATGCATATGATGGGGGAAAGAAGCATTTTACATTATGGGTGGGAGGGGGAAGGAAGCTCCCCAAGACATATTAAGTGAAGAAACTGAAATGCTAACTAGGTATTATGTGACCCATTTATACATGCAGTTGTCCCTTGCTATCTGCGGGGGTATTGCTTCCATAACATTCCTCTACTCATTCAGATATCAAAATCATCATCTGAACATACTCAAGTCCCCTAGGTGGCTCAGTGGAACTGCATATGGGCAAAGCCAGCCCTCTGTATAAGTGGGTTTTGGTTTTGTATCCTTTGAATACTGTATTGTCTTTTCTCTCTCCTTTTTTTTTTTTTTTTTTTTTTTTTGAGAGACAGGGTCTCGCTCTGTTGCCCAGGCTGGAGTGCAGTGGAATGATCATAGCTCACTGCAGTCTCGACCTCCTGGGCTCAAGTGATCCTCCCACCTCTCTCTCCTGAGGAGCTGGGACTACAGGAGCTGCCATCATGCCTGGTTAATTTTTAAATTTTTTTTGTAGAAATAGAGTCTTGCTATGTTGCCCAGGCTGGTCTTGAACTCCTGGACTTAAGTGATTATCCCACTTCAGCCTCCCAAAGTGCTGAGATTACAGGCGTGAACAACAGCACCCGGCCTGATACTGTATTTTCTATCTGCATTTGGTTGCAGATGGGGAACCCACTGATGGCAACTGTATTTATTAAAAATATCTAAGCCAGGCATGGTGGCTCACACCTGTAGTCCCAGCACTTTGGGAGGCCAGGGTGGGTGGATCACCTAAGGTCAGGAGTTGAAGACCAGCCCGACCAACATGGAGCAACCCTGTCTCTACTAAAGATACAAAAAATTACCCAGGTGTGGTGGAGCATGCCTGTGATCCCAGCTACTCAGGAAGCTGAGGCAGGAGAATCGCTTGAACCCAGGAGGCAGAGGTTGTGGTGAGCCGAGATCATGCCATTGCACTCCAGCCTAGGCAACAAGAGCAAAACTCTGTCTCAAAAAAAAAAAAAAGAAAGAAAGAAATCTGTGAGTATAAGTGAACTGATGCAGTTCAAACCCATGTAGTTCAAGGATCAACTGTATATATACATATGTATACACACATACACACATATACATATATATACATATCATATGCGTACATGTTAATATATCTATAAGATTAGAGATATATACAGTATAAATTAATAAATACAGGAATATTCCACTCTAACATACTGTTTACAGTGTGTTGACATTGGTTATCTATAAGGAAGCATGTAGGGGAGTGTATTTTTATATTGTTTGAATCTGTACCAACCAGAATATTTATGTATTACTCAAGTAATTTAAAAAAACAAAAAATATCTCACAGAAATGTTTTTTAAAACCCACAAAGGCCACCAAAATTGAGTTTTAAAAATGCAGGTTGGGCCCAGCACAGTGGTTCATGCCTGTAGTCTCAGCACTTTGGGAGGCCAACACAGGAGCATCACCGCAGCCCAGAGATTTGAGACCAGCACTGGCAACATAGTGAGATCCCGACTCTACAAAAAAACAAAAAATTAGCCAGGTGTGTTGTGTGCCTGTAGTCCAGCTATGTGGGAGGATGAGGTGGGAAGATTGCTTAAGCCCAGGAGATTGAGGCTGCAATGAGCAGTGGTTGTGCCACTGCACTTCAGCCTGGGTGACAGAATGAGACCTCATCTCTAAAAACAAACTAACCAACAAACAAAACAAGTAGACTGGAATATAAAAATAGATTAAGTGAATAAATTGATATTTCACATAAGAAAAAAACTAATAAAAAATGGTAATCTTATTCTAATAATGCACTACTTTGAGATAAAGTAAAATAATACAAGTGTATAGAATGAAATTTGATAATATCAAGAAAGGCTGAGGCAGGAGAATCACTTGAACTCAGGAAGTAGAGGTTGCGGTGAGCTGAGATTGTGCCACTGCACTCCAGCTTGGGCAACAGGGTGATATGTCTCAAAAAAAAAATGTGAAAAAATGCTTATGCTCTTTAAAGAGCAATTCCATGTCTAGAAATCTAAACCAAGAAATATAGTCAGAGATATAAAAAAAAGAATCATTATACAAAAAATATCTAGGCTGGCTGTGGTGGCTCCCACCTGTAATTCTAGCATTTTGGGAGGCCAAAGCAGGAGGATCGCTTGAGTTCAAGAGTTTGAGACCAGCCTGGGCAACATAGTGAGACCCATTTTTACAAAAATTACAAAAAATTAGCTGGCCATGGAGGCATGCACCTGTAGTCCCAGTTACTCAGGAGACTCAGGAGGCAGAGTTGGAAGGATTGCCTGAGTCCAGGAGGTTGCTATAGTACCACTGCACTCCAGCCTGGGTGAGAGAGTGAGACCCTGTCTCAAAAAAAAAAAAAAGTCATAAAAAAATTAGAAATAACTAAATGTTCAACAATATGGGGAAATGGATAAATTCATGTGATATATCTATATTATGCATCCATTAAAAATAATAATTTTGAAGAAACTTAAGGCAATGGAAAAATTTTTTTTCATTCCTGAAAAAAAACCCAGATAATTGCATATGATCCAAATTATATTTAAATAAGACAAATAACTGCTAGATTTTAAACATAATTCTTTTTCTTTTTCTTTTTTTTTGAGACCAAGTTTCACTCTTGTTCCCTAGACTGGAGTGCAATGGCACAATCTCAGCTCACCACAACTTCGGCCTACTGGGTTCAACTGATTCTCCTGCCTCAGCCTCCCGAGTAGCTGGGATTACAGGCATGTGCCACCATGCCTGGCTAATTTTTTTGCATTTTTAGTAGAGACAGGGTTGCTCCATGTTGGTCAGGCTGGTCTCGAACTCCTGACCTCAGGTGATCCGCCTGCCTCGGCCTCCCAAAGTGCTGGGATTACAGGCATGAGCCACCTTGCCTAATCAATTATTTTTCTTTTTCAAGATTCCTCATTGGGAGCTTATTATTTTCATAATTTTAATTTTTAATAAATTTACTCAGTAGCAATTTTATTTTAAGTTCTGGGATACAAGTGCAGAATATGCAGGTTTGTTATACAAGTATACATGTGTCATGGTGGTTTGCTACACCTGTCAACCTATCATCTAGGTTTTAAGCCCCACATGCCTTAGGTATTTGTCCTAATGCTCTCCCTCCCCTTTTCCACCACCCCTCGACAGGCCCCGGTGTGTGATGTTCCTCTCCCTATGTCCATGTGTTCTCATTGTTCAACTCCCACTTGAGAACATGTGATGTTTGGTTTTCTGTTCCTGTGTTAGTTTGCTGAGAATGATGGTTTCCAGCTTCATCCACGTTCCTGCCAAGGACATGAACTCATTCTTTTTTATGGTTGCATAGTATTCCATGGTATATATGTGCCACATTTTCTTTATACAGTCTACCATTGATGGGCATTTGGGTTGGTTTCGAGTCTTTGCTATTGTAAATAGTGCTGCAGTAAACATACATGTACATGTGTCTTTATAATAGAATGTTTTATAATCCTTTGGGTATATACCCAGTAATGTGATCGCTGGGTCAAATGGTATTTCTCGTTCTAGATCCTTTAGGAATCGCCACACTGTCTTCCACATGGTTGAACTAATTTACACTCCCACCAACAGCATAAAAGCATTCCTATTTTTCAGCATCCTGACTAGCATCTATTGTTTCTAGACTTTTTTTTTTTTTTGAGACGGAGTCTCACCCTGTTGCCCAGTCTGGGTGCAATGGCATGATCTCAATTCACTTTAACCTCTGCCTCATGGGTTCAAGTGATTCTCTTGCCTCAGCCTCCAGAGTAGCTGGGATTACAGGTGCATGCCACCACACCCAGCTAATTTTTGTATTTTTAGTAGAGACAGGGTTTCACTATGTTGGCCAGGATGGTCTCAATCTCTTGACCTTACAGGCATGAGCCTGTAATCCCAGGCCTGTTTCCAGACTTTTAATGATCACCATTCTAACTGGCAAGAGATAGCATCTCACTGTGGTTTTGATTTGCATTTCTGTAATGACCAGTGATGATAAGCCTTTTTCATATGTTTGTTAGCTGCATAAATGTCTTCTTTCGAGAAGTGTCTGTTCATATCCTTCACCCACTTTTTGATCAGGTTTTTTTTTTCTTGTAAATTTGTTTAAGTTCCTTGTAGATTCTGGATGTTAGACCTTTGTCAGATGGATAGATTGAAAAATTCTCCCATTTTGTAGGTTGCCTGTTCATTCTCATGATAGTTTATTTTGCTGTGCAGAAGCTCTTTAATTAGATCCCATTTGTCAATTTTGGCTTTTGTTGCCACTGCTTTTGGTGTTGCCATTTTTTTTTTTTAAGAGAGGATCTTACTCTGTCACCCGGGCTGGAGCACAATGACATGATCATAGCTCACTGCAGCCTTGAAATGGGCTTTAGTAATCCTCCTATCTCAACCTCCAGAGTATTTGGAGCTGCAGATGTGTGCCACTATGTCTGGCTAATGTTTGTGTATTTTTGTAGAGAAGGGGGTCTTGCTATGTTGCTGAAGCTGGTTTCGAACTCCTGGCCTCAAGCAATCCTCCTACTTCAGTCTCCCAAAGTGCTAGGACAACAAGCATGAGCTACAATGCCCAGCCTTTAAACAGTGTTTCAGACGCACACGTTGTCTCTTTAATCTTTGGTTTACTGATAGAAAGGTAATTCAAATAATAAAAATATTTTAATTGACTAGATAAAGCACTGAACCTTTAAAGTACACTGTGGTTAAAGTAGCCCAAACTCTGACACTATTTGTAAGACTCTGGGAAAATTATTTAACTCCTCTGAGTTACACTCATTCGCCTGTTAAAAAAAAAAAAAAAAAAGCATGGGACCAGATTTAAAAAAATTTGTCCTAGGTCTAAAAATGTTTATGATCCACTATTATTTATTGATATCACTGATGAAGTATAAAATTCTTCCTTACACTGGTTTGACAGTTTGTACAAATGTGATGGATTAATTTGAGATTGTCAGTGAAGTTGCGGAGGGCTGGATTCGGATTTTAGAGTTAGAATAAACCTATTTAACCGTCTACTACTGTACAGTTGTACAAACTGAGACAGAGATATTGGCTGAGAGTCACAAAAGAGAAAAGCAACTACCAAAAGTAGAAAATCTCCCAGAGCTAATTATTAAGATCAGTGGTTTCCCAAACTGTTCCTTCTATCCACCAAAACATTTCTTTGATTAAATACTCTTTAACAGCAACAACAACAAAGCAACCCAGATGTCATGAAATCAGTAATACTTTAAATTCATGCATATTTTTATTAATACGCTGGAACTAATTATGATATATATACATACAAGTCATATTAAATATTTGTTTAGGACGAAGATTCTCAGAGCTGTCTGCAATTACTCTACAAATCCTCAGTATTAATCAACAGGCAGGGAACTACTAAAATAGATAAATAACAGGGCCAGGAGGGGTGGCTCACGCGTGTAATCCCAGCACTTTGGGAGGCCGAGGTGGGTGGATCACAAGGTCAGGTGTTTGAGACCAGCCTGGCCAACATAGTGAAACCCTGTCTCTACTAAAAATAAAAAAATTAGCCAAGCATGGTGGCGTGCACCTGCAGTCCCAGCTACTTGGGAGGCTGGGGCAGGAGAATCGGTTGAATCCAGGAGGCGGAGGTTGTGATGAGCTGAGATAGTGTCACTGCACTCCAGCCTGGACCACAGAGAGAGACTCCATCTCAAATAATAATAATAATAATTAAAATGACCCCAGTATTTCCATGGAATAAAAAGACCTCACGAGTGAAGAATTACTATTATGTAACTGGAAGTCTGTTTCTCTGAAAGCCACACATTGATTTATAGCTACTATAAACTAGAATTTTGTTTCATTTTGTTCTTCACTTCATCTTTTGGCTAAATTCTTCTCAAAGAGCTAAATATACCCATACTTTTGATGGTCACAGCTCACTGCAGTGTTGAACTCCTGGGTGATCAGGCAATCCTTCTGGGCAGCCTCCCGTGTAACTGGGACTATGGGTGCATGTCACCACATCTGGCTAATTTGTTTTATTTTTGTTTGTTTTGTTTTGTAGAGACAGCGTCTTACTTTGTGGCCCAGGCTGGTCTCAAACCCCTGGCTTCAAGTGACCCTCCTGTCTCAGCCTCCTAAAATTCTGGGATTATAGGCATGAGCCACCTCTACTGGCCCTAATGAATATAATTTTGATCTCTAATATTATAATATATTACAATATATTTTCAAATGTTAACCTGAAAAGAGAAAAAGGATCTCCTTGACAAAGTTAATACATTTACATGTTTCAATCATCCTTTTTTTTTTTTTTTTGAGACAGAGTCTTGCTGTTCAGACTGGAGTGCAGTGGTGTGATCTCGACTTACTGTAACCTCCACCTCCAGGAGGAGGTTCAAGTGATTCTTGTGCCTCAGCCTCCCAAATAGCTGAGATTACAGGCGTGTGCCACTGCGTCCAGCTAATTTTTATATTTCTAGTAGAGACGGGGTTTCACCATGTTGGCCAGGCTGGTCTCGAACTCCTGACCTCAGGTGATCCACGTGCCTCGGCTTCCCAAAGTGCTGGGATTACAGGTGTGAGCCACTGCGCCCTGCCTGAATCATCCTTTTAAAGTCGGAATTTATACTGTCTCTAAACAAATTTGTAAAAGCAACATAAGTGAAATAGTTTATAGTTTATTCAACCTCAAAATTGAATAATGTAAAAAAGATTAAACATTGATAGTTTAAGGTAGGCAAGTTTAAGGTAGGCAATTTTTAAAAATCCTAGAAAACAGAAAGACTTTTCTGAAATAGTTTGATGATCAGGCCTAGAAATCTGATGCCCTTCCAGGGGAGGAATGTTGTATATAAATATGGTAGATTAAGGGGCATTAGACGAGTTATCCTATGTTGACACTGTATGGTAATGTCTCTTGGAGACCCCTTTTTATAGTGCACTGAGTATGTATATTTGTTGACTAAGAAACTGAAGAGATTAATTAGTAACTAATCTAATTTCAGATTCTTACGTCCCTTACATCCCCTCACAGATTCTAAGGTATATTCAACTGACCAGTTTGAGACTTTTTTATTTTTGAGACAGAATCTCACTCTACTGCCCAGGCTGAAGTGTAGTGGCAGGATTTCAGCTCACTATAATCTCCCATCTCCAGGGTTCAAGGATTCTCCTGTCTCAGGCTCCCAAGTAGCTGGGATTACAGGTGTGTGCTACCATGTCCAGCTACAGTTTGATACTTTTTAAAATTTAATTTTAAATTTATTATTATTATTATTTGAGAGAGAGTCTTGCTCTGTCGCCAGGCACCAGGCTGGAGTGTTGGGGCGCGATTTCAGCTCACTGCAACCTCTGCCTCCTGGGTTCAAGCAGTTCTCCTGCCTCAGCCTCCTGAGTAGCTGGGACTACAGGTGCACGCCACCAGCCCAGCTAATTTTTGTATTTTGTTTTTAGTAGAGACAAGGTTTCACCATGTTGGCCAGGATGGTCTCAATCTCTTGACCTTGTGATCTGCCTGCCTCGGCCTCCCAAAGTGCTGGGATTACAGGCGTGAGCCACCAGGCCCGGCCTTTATTATTATTTTTATTTTTTTGAGACAAAGTCTCACTCTGTTGCCCAGGCTGGAGTGCAGTGGTACAATCTCAGCTCACTGCAACCTCTGCCTCTCAGGTTCAAGCGATTCTTGTGCCTCAGCCTCCTGAGTAGCTGGGATCACAGGCATGCACCATCGTGCCCAGCTAATTTTTGTATTTTTAGTAGAGACAGGGTTTTGCCACATTGTACACGCTGGTCTTGAACTCCTGCCTCAGCCTCACAAAGTGTTGGGATTACAGGTGTGAGCCACGAGACCTAATCTATTCCCTAGTTTTAAATATCATCCTTATGTTGATAATCCATACAAATGTTTATCCCTGATCCTGACCTTTACATTTGTATATCTAGGGCCTATTGAACATTTCCATTTAAAAGTCAAACAACCAGGTTCAAAAGATAACTCCTTTCTCTTCCATATCTATTCCTCCCCATCAGAGTTCTTTCCCTCAGTAAAATCCACTACCATTCATACAGTTGCTCAAGGCTAAAACCTGGGAGTCATTCTTCCTTCCTCCCTTCCTTCACTTACTTCCTTCACTGCCACCCCAACAGATAATCAATCAGCAAGTTCTGATGATTCTATCTCCAAAAGATACTCTGAATTTGTTCATTTCTCTTTGCCTCCAGCATCACTCTAGTTCCAAATCACCTAAACTTTTATCTGTGCAATTGCAATAACCTAATTGGTCTCCCCATTTCCATTCTTGTCCCTCTACAACACACCCTTCTGCAACATATAAACCAAGGCATAATACTTCTCCACTTAATAACCTCTATGGTTTCACTTCTCTACTTAAAAACCTCTACGGTTTTCACTGTACTTAGAATAAAATTAGCCCTATGATTACCATGGACTCCCAAGGCCTTCTGTACCTCTCTGACCTTATCTCATACCACTTTCTCTATTGATCTCTAGGTTTATTTGACACCGACCTTTATAACCTGTTGATAAAGCAAAACTGAGTTTTCTGCTTACTGCAGTGAAGGAGAATACTACCTTGACAGATCTCAGCAATATCTCTGAGGGCGAAGGGCAAAAATGAGACATTTATGAGGTTTAGGGGGTCTGGTTTAAGTTGGGTTTTCAGTATAGGGATCTGATTGGTATTGGGTAAAGACCACAAGGCTGATGGGCCAAAGTGACCCATTAAAGACTCCTTCTCACAGAAATTAGCCTGCCTTAGTACCTCTGCTCTGCTCAGCCATGGTTTGGGAGCAGAACTTCTGCACAGCACTTTGGTAGATCCAGAGCATAGCGGCTGGGGTTATTCATCAGCTGGTTTATGCAGAGCAAAAGCTCTGAGTGACTCTTTTTCATAGCTGCCACAGCCCACTGCTTGCACTAAACAGATGAATGTCTTTCTACAAGTTCAGGGTACAGTTCCTCCATGGTGCCGGTGGGCCTATCTTCTGAGGGCACCACAGAAGGGCCTTCTGACACTGCAGTCGATCTTGGGGTTGCAAATGGTACTCATCTCTCCCTCTTACACTAGCTATTCTAATTTCCCTCACCCATCACCTCATAAGGTCTTATTGGCTTATTGGTACTGTAACCCAAACCTTTATTTCTGAAGGATCTAAGCAATAATATTGTCCACAGGACAACACTCCTGCATGTGTCCACTCACAGTTACAGTGGAGAATGGGAGTACCAAAAGGTGCCCAGATGGATCATCTGGGTTCCACATTTAGTTCTCCTGTCTTACTCTCTCCTGTTGATCCAGGTCCATTACCTCTGCCAGAATGTTGATGCCTCTTCTCAACTGCTGGTCCCGGACACAAAGACTCCAAAGCACACAGAAGCAGCCGTACTGTAGCTCAATAAAAACTTGTTATTTCCCCTTTCAAGGGTAGCTCCCTTTGGTACTAGTACCTCCAACCCTGCAGAGTTGAAAGGACGGAAAGCACAAAATCTCCCAATGCGTCATTGGGAATAATTATTAAGTGGGGCCACTTGAATTCTCAACCCAAGTATTCTTCCTGATGGGAACACAGCATCTTATAGTGGTCTCTGGTTTAATGCATATACTACATCTTCAAGGATAGCTCTGCCTTTAGAAAGCAGTTCCAGCTTTTTTTTTTTTGAGAGACAGAGTCTTGCTCTGTTGCCCAGGCTGGAGTGCAGTGGTGCAATCTCAGCTCACGGCAACCTCTGCCTCCTGGGTTTAAGCAATTCTCCTGCCTCAGCCTCATGAGTAACTGGGATTACAGGCATGCGCCACCATGCCCAGCTAAATTGTTTTGTATTTTAAATACAGACATGGTTTCTCTGTGTTGGTCAGGCAGGTCTCTAACTCCCAAACTCAGGTGATCCACCTACCTCAGCCTCCCAAAGTGTTGGGATTACAGGTGTGAGCCACCACGCCCGGCCTTTTTAAAATTTTCCTGAGATGGAGTCTTGCTCTGTCACCCAAAACTGGAGTGCAATGGTGCAATCTCAACTTGCTGCAACCTCTGCCTTCCAGGTTCAAGCAATTCTGCTGCCTCAGCCTCCCGAGTAGCTGGGACTATAGGCACTCACAAACATGCCTGGCTAATTTTTGTATTTTTAGTAGAGATGGGGTTTCCCCATGTTGGCCAGGCTGGTCTTGAACTCCTGACTTTGTGATCCACCTGCCTCAGCCTCCCAAAATGCTGGGATTAGAGGTGTGAGAGGTTTAGATATTTTTTGCAGGTATGCAGTGGCACAATCATAACTCTCTGTAACCTTGAACTCCTGGGCTTAAGTGATCCTCCTGCCTCAGATTCCTGAGGAGCTAGAACAATAGGCCACATGTCACCATGCTTGGTTAATTCTTAAATTTTTTGTAGACACAGGGGTCTCACCATGTTGCCCAGGCTGACTCCTGGCCTCAACCAGTCCTTCTGCCCTAGCCTCCCAAAGTGTTGGGATTTCAGGCATGAGCCACCGTGCTGGGTCGCTTTCATATTATCTTTATATATTTTAAGTAGGCTATGTATATAACAAAATCCAAGGGCATTTTCACATCCTGTGAATCTGTGTCTTTTGTGTACGGTTTTTGTGGTTTTTTTTTTTTTTTTTTTTTTTGACAGGTAGGAGGATCTGAGACAGCTCTATCACCCAGGCTGGAATGTAGTGGTGTGATCATAGCTCACTGCAATCTCCAAACTCCTGGGCTCAAACGATCCTCTCACCTCAGCCTCCCAAGTAGCTGGGACTACAGTCAGGTGCCACCATGCCCATCTAATTTTTTTTTATTTTTAGTAGAGGCCGAGTGTCACTATGTTGCCCAGGCTGGTCTCAAACTGCTGGTCTCAATCAATCCTCCTGCCTTGGCTCATGTAATCCCAAAGTGCTGGGATTACAGGCATGAGCCACTTTGCCTATCCTATTTTTAAATTTATAAGAAAAACAGTAAAATAAAACTGTTTAGGGATGAATGTTTTAGCTCTCGTTTGTATTAATTAACTCTGTTTAACATTTGCCTAAGGTCTTTCTAGACAAATGTCCAGGGTCTTTCTAGATTTCTAGATCCATAGCTAACTTTTTTACTTTTACTTTTTTTTTTTTTTTTTTTTTTGAGACAGTCTCACTCTTTCAACCAGGCTGCAGTGCAGTGGCTGTGATCACAGTTCACTGCAGCCTTGACCTCCTAGGCTCAATTGATCTTCCCACCTCAGCCTCCTGAGCATCCGGGACTACAGGCATGTGCCACCACACCAGGCTAATTGTTGTATTTTTGGTAGAGATGGGTTTCAACATGTTGCCCAGGCTGGTCTTGAATTTCTAGATTCCAATTCCCAAAGTGCTCGGATTACATGTGCGAGCCACTGCCCCTGGCCATAGCTAACTTTATAGAAAAGAAGAAAAGGGCTTGGTTCTAAGAAAAAGGGGATTTTATTTATTTATTCTGGGGGTTGTGGGATTACGGTCTCACCGTGTTGCCCAGGCTGGAGTGCCATAGAATGATCTCAGCTCACTGCAACCTCTGCCTCCTGAGCTCAAGGGATCCTCCTGCCTCAGCCTCCCAAGTAGCTGAAACCACAGGTGTGGGCTGCCACTCCTGGCTAATTTTTCTATTTTTAGTAGAGATGGGGTTTCCTCATGTTTCATAATATGATTTGTGAATATGAAGTTTATATATTGTATGGAAAATGTTCATAAGATATTCCTAATTAATAGATGAGTCACTGGACAAATTCGTCCAACTTCAGTTAAATACAGAAGTTTCAGTTAAATGTAAAGTTATTAAGAATTTTAATATTATAGAAATATTTTACACACACACACACACACACACACACACACACATATATATATATATATATATATATATACACAGAGAGAGAGAGAGGGAGAGAGAGAGAGAGAGAGAGAGAGAGAGAGAAAGATGGAGTCTTGCTCTGTCAGCAGGCTGGAGTGCAGTGGCTGATCTCGGCTCACTGCAACCTCCGTCCCCTGGATTCAAGTGATTCTCCTGTCTCAGCCTCCTGAGTAGCTGGGGCTACAGGCACGTGCCACCAGGCCCAGCTAATATATATATATATTTTCTATTTTTAGTAAAGACGGAGTTTCATTATGTTGGCCAGGATGGTTTCGATCTCTTGACCTTGTGATCCACCCACCTCGGCCTCCCAAAGTGCTGGGATTACAGGCGTGAGCCACCACACCCAGCCCTATATATATTTTAAGACAGAGTCTTGCTCTCACCCAGGCTGGAGTGCAGTGGCACAATCCCATCTTATCGTAACTTCTGCCTCCAGGGTTCAAGCAATTCCCATGTCTCAGCCTCCCGAGTAGCTGGAATTATAGATGTGTGCCAACACACCTGGCTAATTTTGTTTATTTTTTATTTTTAGTAGAGATGGGGTTTCGCCATATCGGCCTGGCTGGTCTAGAACCTCAAATGATCCTCTCACCTGGGCCTCCAAAAGTGCTAGGATTATAGGCATAAGCCACCACGCCTGGGCAAGATAATAAACTCTGAAGACACCCATCATTACATTTTTAATCATGATTTGAAATTTTTATAATTATAAATAATTTATAGAAATAATGACGATTATTTCGTCCTATAAAATCAATGTAAGAAATATATAAAGCTTAAATTATGAGACATTAAATCTTCTTATATAAACTAGAATATTGTGTTGGCATTAATTTCACATATAAATTCAGGAAGATCATTTTGAAACCTTTTAAACCATATGATTAACTCATTCTGATTTGTCCAATAATTCATCCATCAGGAATATCTCATGAACATTTTCCATACAATATATAAACTTTGTATTCCTAAATCAAACAATAAAAACCCTTTACATTCTGTTTAAAAGCTCTTTTATGAGGCATTTTCTTCTTTTAATTTTAATCAGAAATATCTCTTTTTCAAAGGGAATGTTAAAAAAAGCAGCACAAAGCAATTTAATGATTTTTTTATTTTAGAAATTAGTCTTTAGATATTCCTAGAGTGAGAACATAATGACAGAAAAACTATTTACATCAATTAATCTTTAAAATTTCTCAAGGGAGGCAGACATGGTGGCTCACACCTATAATCCCAGCACAGCACTTTGGGAGGCCTAAGCGGGCGGATCATCTGAGGTCAGGAGTCCAAGACCAGCCTGGCCAACATGGTGAAACCCTGTCTCTACTAAAAAATACAAAAATTAGTCAGATGTGGGGGTGCATGCCTATAATCCCAGCTACTCAGGAAGCTGAGCCAGGAGAACTGCTTGAACCTGGGTGGTGGAGGTTTCAGTGAGCCGAGATCATGCCATTGCACTCCAGCCTGGGTGACAGAGTAAGACTCTGCCTTAAAAAGAAACAAAAAAACAAAAAACAAAAAAAAAAAAAAAATTCCCAAGGGAAGGAAAGGGAAGAGAAACAGAAAGAAAAAATAATGAGCCAGCTTAAGTCAAATACAAAGTTGTCACTGTAAAAGGCTAATTCTTTTCTTAATTAACGAGAGAAGAAAGTTAAGATGTAGGAAAACCTATTTAGACATAAATGCACGTGCCAGTGCAAACACACACATACACATGTACACAGGAGAGACAGTCAATGCAACTGGTTTAAACATTAACCCAGGCTCTTGACAATATAATTTGTGCAATTACAATGCCAGGAATCGACCAGGCATGGTGGCTCACACCAGTAATCTCAGCACTTTGAGAGGCTGAGGTGGGCAGATTGCTTGAACCCAGGAGTTCAGACCAGCCTGCGTCACATGGTGAAACTCTGCCCAAAAAACTTAGCTGGGCATGTTGGCATCAGCCTGTGGTCCCAGCTACACAGGAGGCTGATGTGGGAGGATCACTTGAGCCCGGGAGGTTGAGGTGGCACTGACTGCACTCCAGACTGAGTAGCAGGAGACCTTGTCTAAAAAGCTAGGTTGGGCACAGTGGCTCACACTTGTCCAGCACTTTGGGAGGCCGAGGAGGGTGGATCACTTGAGGTCAGGAGTTTGAGACCAGCCTGGCCAACATGGTGAAACCCCGTTTCTATTAAAAATACAAAAATGAGCTGGGCATGGTGGTGGGCACTTGCAATCTGAGCTACTCAGGAGGCTGAGGCAGAAGAATCCCTTGAACCAGGGAGGCGGAGGTTGCGGTGAGCTGAGATTATGCCACTGCACTCCAGCCTAGGTGACAGAGGGAGACTCCGTCTCAAGAGAAAAAAAAAAAAAAAAAAGCCAGGAATTACTAATACTTGAAGTGTGGAAATGAGAGTACAAGGTGCCTACTATATTAAACAAAGTGGTCTTTCTCTTTTAGATGAACAAGACCATCTTCTCATGTTTCAAAAGAAAGGAGAAAAGATCAGAAGGAGAGAGAGGACAGAAGGAAATGGAGGAACACAGGACAGGGAAGTGGAATAAAAAAGACATTATATTCAAATTGTGATTTATAGAGATCTAAAAGATAGTTTTAAATTCTTCACATTTTTAAATAGCTGGGCATGATGGTGTGTGCCTGTAGTCCCAGCTACTTAGAAGGCTGGGGTGGGAGGACCGTTTGAGCCCCAGAGTTCGAGGTTGCAGCGAGCTATGATGGCACCACTGCACTCCAGTCTGGGTGACAGAGTGCTAGGATTACAGATGTGATGCTTGGCCTGCTTTTTTTTTTTAATTGTATGTATTTAAGGTATACAATATGCTTTGTTATACTTATCTTGATATACATATATATAGTGATTATTACAATTTAACAAATTAATATACACAATCTCATATACTTACTTTTCTTATGTCTGCTAAGAGTACATAAAATCTACTGTCTTGGCAAATTAACAGTATACTATACAATATTGTTAAGTATAGTCCTGATGTTGTTCATTGGATCTCTAAACTTACTCATCCTACATAACTGTAACTTTGTACCCTTTGACCTACATCTCCTCAACCCTCAGCCCACACAATAGCCACCATTTTAGTCTCTGTTTCTACGTAAGTAAAAAGTTTATTATTCCTAGGTAATACTCTCAAAATAGGCAAATGAGATCTAGCATTTGGAATGTTTGACGAAAAGTAAGAAATAGACCATAAACCCAATGTGAACTTACCTTGTTCTCATCACTGGAAAAACCCTATGCAAGAGGCTCAAAAGGCCTCAAAAAAGCACATGGTTTTCAAGTCGAGGGTCTTTTGCCTTTTTATACTAATCTTCTGCCATTCCCTCCACAATATTCTATGGTTCTGCAACCTGAACTTTGTTCACCAGCCTGGAACTTCCTCTTTGATTTAAAACATTTCTTCCTTTGTCTGGATTGATAGTACTTATCACATTACAATTGGATGACTATATAACTGTGTGTCCCTACACTGAGCCCCCACAGGGCTAGAATTCAGTCTTAATAATCTTATAGCCAGTTGGTAATACAATATTTGGCTCTCAATAAATTCTCAGTCACTGTTGATCATGATTGGAGAGAAACATGCAACCATGCTGACTAGTCTAATCTTCAATTTATGAACATGAACCTCAAACAGCCCTTAAACAAATAGGCCGAGTAATATCATACTTCTTTAGGCTCTACACTCTCCTAGGCAATTATCTTATACCTTCTCTTTTCTCCTTAACCCCTTAAGACCCTTCAATGCACCCATCTTCGCTCTTACCTAAGGACCATGTTACTTACTTCACTAAGAAAAGAGAAGCAATCAAAAGAGAATTCCCACAGATTCCCACATGTACCCACCTACTATCATCTGTATCTCTGTATCCATGTAGTCTTTCTTCCATCTATCCATACCTGAAGTATTTATGCTCTATCTAAAGCCAAATCCTTTACTTTGTCACTACATCCTATCCCCTTTCTCTTGTTCAAAAACATTTCTTCAGCAATTCTCTCCCCTCAACGACATTCCCATCTAATTTAGGTTGCTTTCCATTTATTTTCTGTAAGGACACTCTCTATATATATATATGTATTTTGAGACGGAGTCTCGCTCTGTCATCCAGGCTGGCAGGCAGTGGCATGATCTCGGCTCACTGCAACCTCTGCCTCCTGGGTTCAAGCGATTCTCCTGCCTCAGCCTCCTGAGTAGCTGGGGTTACAGGCATGCATCACCATGCCTAATTTTTAGTAGAGACTTTATTTTTAGTAGAGATAGGATTTCACCATGTTGGTGAGGCTGGTCTCGAACTCTTGACCTTGTGATCCTGGCCACCTTGGTCTCCCAAAGTGCTGTGATTACAGGCATGAACCACCATGCCCAGCCTAAAAAACATATTCTAAGCCACCACTGTGATACGTCAGTAAACAAAAAAAGGCCAATATCTCTTTCCCTGCAGTTTATAATCTACTAACGGGAGACAGAGAAACTGTAAAATCTATTCTCAACACATGGCCAAGGTGACCCTTTTTAAATAATATCATGTCATTTCTTTGCTCAAAACTCAGCAGTGGCTTTCCATTTCCACTCAGAGTAAAAGCCAAAGTCTTTATAATGTTATACCTGAGCGAGTAAAGGAATGCGCCACACTCTGAGATTGAGTTATGAGTCCTTTATTGCCGGCGACCGAGAGATGGCTAACATCCAAAATTCTCTCAGCCCCGGAGAAAGAGTTAGGTGGTGTTTTATACCTTAGTTTGAAAAAGGAGAGGGAACCTAGCTGAAGCAATTTTTCTCACAGAAGCAGAGCATGCAAAAAGTTAAAAGATAAACTAGAAACAGTACCAGGTGCAGGGGTTTAAGCTGTCACAAAAGACATACAACTTATAGATATGGGGGCTCTGGGTACTTAGCAACATCTGCATTCCCAGGGTCTGCTGGTACCGCTTGACTTGGTATCTTATCGGCAAATGCATTCCTGGGTGTGCCTGGTGTCATCCTGCCCCAGCTACACAGTACAGCTACATACCTAATGGAGGGAAAATAACTATAAGTGAAGAAGCTAAGATGGAGTTTGTCCAGCTTCTTCAACTAAGAATGAGTTGGTAAGGCCAACACAAGGTAGGTTAACACAATAATGGCTTACTAAGACCTAATATGATTGGACTCTCTAGTACCTCTCTGGTATTGCTTCCTAGTAGTATTATTTGCTCCCACTCCAGCATTAGCCATCTTGCTGACTTCTAGTAGGCACTTCCCAATTCTGCAGTTTCCTCTGACTGCACTGCTCTGCATGGTATTTTCATGGCTCTTGTATTTCCTTCAAGAATTTGCTTACATGTACCTTCTCAATGAGGCCTGCTCTGATTGCCCTATTTAAAATTGCTGGCTGGGCACAGGGACTCATGCCTATAATGCCAGCACTTTGGGAGGCTGGGGTGGGGAGGGGATCACTTGAGGCCAGGAGTTCGAGACCAGCCTGGTCAACACGGCAAAATCCCATCTCTACTAAAAATCTAAAAATTAGCCAGGCATGGTGACAGGTGCCTGTAGTCCCAGGTACTTGGGAGGCTAAGGCAGGAGAATAGCTTGAACCCAGGAGGCAGAGATTGCAGTCAGCCAAGATTGTGCCACTGCACTTCAGCCTGGGCAACAGAGTGAGACTCTGTCTCAAAAAAGAAAAAAAAAATTGCAATCCTCTTACCCCCCCCACCCCGCATTTCACTCTCTGTTCAATTTTTTGTTTTGCATCACTTACCAACCTAACATATAAGTACATAAGTACATAATACATATGTAAGTACATACAGTATGCTTATTATGTTTATAATATAATATTTATTATTTGTCTGTCTCCCTCTACCAGAATGGCCTAGAATGTACTTTTTTAAACTCTCAAAATTCAGTAAGACAACAATTTAAGGGCTGGGCATGGTGGTTCATGCCTGTAATTCCAGCACTTTGGGAGGCCAAAGTGGATCACCTAAGGTCAGGAGTTCGACAGCAGCCTGGACAACATGGTGAAACCCCGTCTCTACTAACAATTCAAAAATTAGCCAGGTGTGGTGGCGGGTGCCTGTAATCCCACCTACTTGGGTGGCAGAGGCAGGAGAATCACTTGAACCTGAGAGGCGGAGGTTGCAGTGAGCTGAGATAGTACCACTGCACTCCAGCCTGGGTAACAAGAGTGAAACTCTGTCTCAAAAGAAAGAAAGAAAGAAAGAAAACAGTTTAAAAGTGGGCGAGCTATGATGCTGGCTGTGGTTAAGAAAAGAATAAAAAATAAGAAAACAAAGATAAAAGTGGGTGAGGCTGGGCACAATGGCTCATGCCTGTAATTCCAGCACTGTGGGAGGCCAAGGTAGGTAGACTGCGTGAGCCCAGGAGTTTGAGACCAGCCTGGGTAACATGATAAAACCCCATCTCTACAAAAAATTAGCCAGGCATGGTGCATGTGACCTTATTCCCAGCTACTAGGGAGGCTGAGGTAGGAGGATTGTTTGAGCCTGGGAGGCAGAGGTTGCAGTGAGCTGAGATCACGCCACTGCACTCCAGCCTGGGTGACAGAGCAAGATCCCCTCTTAAAA
>PVKV010031929.1:0-20424 GCA_004027835.1 Alouatta palliata | reverse complement strand
CTGAGCAAGATGGAGCTCAGGGCAGATGGAGCTCGGAGCAGATGGAGCTCGGAGCAGGTGGAGCTCTGAGCCAGACGGAGCTCTGAGCAAGATGGAGCTCTGAGCAAGTGGAGCTCTTAGCAAGATGGAGCTCAGAGCAGATGGAGCTCTGAGCAGATGGAGCTCTGAGCAAGATGGAGCTCTGAGTAAGATGGACCTCAGAGCAGATGGAGCTCTGCGCAAGATAAACCTCAGAGCAGATGGAGCTCTGTGAAAGATAAAGCTCAGAGCAGATGGAACTCTGAGCAGATGGAGCTCTGAGGAAGATGGAGCTCTGAGCAAGATATAGCTGAGAACAGATGGAGCTCAGAGCAGATGGAGCTCTGAGCAAGATAAAGCTCAGAGGAGATGGAACTCTGAGCAAGATTGACCTCAGAGCAGATGGAGCTCTGACCAAGATGAAGCTTGGAGCAGATGGAGTTCGGAGCAGATGGAGCTCTGAGCAAGATGGAGCTCAGAGCAGATGGAGCTCTGAGCAAGTATAGCTCTTAGCAAGACGGAGCTCAGAGCAGATGGAGCTCTGAGCAGATGGAGCTCTGAGCAAGATGGAGCTCAGAGCAGATAGAGCTCGGAGCAGATGGAGCTCTAGGTGATGGAGCTCCAAGCAATGTGAATCTAGGAGCAGATGTTGCACAGAGTATAAGATGGAGCTCTAAGCACATGGTCTCAGAGCAAAATGAAGCTCAGAGCAGACAGTGCTCAGAGCAAGATGGAGTTTGGAGTGATTGGAGTTCTGAGCAAGGTGGAGCTCAGAGCAGATGGTGCTCAGAGCAAGATGGAGGTTGGGGTGATTGGAGCTCTGAGTACATGGAGCTCAAGCAGATGGTGCTCAGAGCAAGATGGAGCTTGGAGTGATTGGAGCTCTGAGCAAAATGGAGATGGGAGCATATAGAGCTCAGAGCAGATGGAGCTCTGAGCAAGATGGAGCTCAGAGCACGTGGAGGTCGGAGCAGATGGAGCTCTGAGCAAGATGGAGCTCAGAGCAGATCGCGCTTTGAGCAGATGGTGCTCTGAGCAAGATGGAGCTCTGAGCAAGATGGAGCTCAGAGCAGATGGAGCTCTGAGCAAGTGGAGCTCTGAGCAAGATGGAGCTCAGAGCAGATGGAGTTCTGAGCAGATGGAGCTCTGAGCAAGTGGAGCTCTGAGCAAGATGGAGCTCGGAGCAAAATGGAGCTCAGAGCGGATGGAGCTCTGAGCAAGATGGAGCTCAGAGCAGATGGAGCTCTGAGCAAGATGGAGCTCTCAGCAAGATGGAGCTTGGAGCAGATGGAGCTCGGAACAGATGGAGCTCTGAGCAAGATGGAGCTCAGAGCAGATGGAACTCGGAGCAGATGGAGCTCTGAGCAAGATGGACCTCAGAGCAAGATAAAGCTCAGAGCAGATGGAGCTCTGAGCAAGATGAGCTCTGAGCAAGATGGAACTGAGAGCAGATGGAGCCCTGAGCAGATGGAGCTCTGAGCAAGATGGAGCTCGGAGCAAATGGAGCTCGTAGCAAATCGAGCTCTGAGCAAGATGGAGCTCTGAGCAAGATGGAGCTCAGAGCACGTGGAGGTCGGAGCAGATGGAGCTCTGAGCAAGATGGAGCTAAGAGCAGATGGAGCTCGGAGCAGATGGAGCTCTGAGCAAGATGGAGCTCAGGGCAGATGGAGCTTAGAGCAGATGGAGCTCTGAGCAACATGGAGCTCGAAGCAAGATGGAGCTCAGAGCAGATGGAGATCAGAGCAGATGGAGCTCAGAGAAGATGGAGCTCTGAGCAAGATGGAGATCAGAGCAGATGGAGTTCTGTGCAAGTGGAGCTCTGAGCAAGATGGAGCTCAGAGCAGATGGAGCTCTGAGCAGATATAGCTGAGCAAGATGGACCTCAGAGCAGATGGAGCTCTGAGCAGATGGAGCTCTGAGCAAGATGGAGCTCAGAGCAGATGGAGCTCTGAGCAAGTGGAGCTCTGAGCAAGATGGAGTTCTGAGCAGATGGAGCTCTGAGCAAGTGGAGCTCTGAGCAAGATGCAGCTCAGAGCAAAATGGAGCTCAGAGCGGATGGAGCTCTGAGCAAGATGGAGCTCAGAGCAAATGGAGCTCTGAGCAAGATGGAGCTCTGAGCAAGATGGAGCTCGGAACAGATGGAGCTCTGAGCAAGATGGAGCTCTCAGCAACATGGAGCTCGGAGCAGATGGAACTCGGAGCAGATGGAGCTCTGAGGAAGATGGAGCTCAGAGCAAGATAAAGCTCAGAGCAGATGGAGCTCTACCCAAGATAAAGCTCAGAGCAGATGGAACTCTGAGCAAGATGGACCTCAGAGCAGATGGAACTCTGAGCAGATGGAGCTTTGAGCAAGATGGAGCTTGGAGCAGATGGAGCTCTGAGCAGATGGAGCTCTGAGCAAGATGGACCTCTGAGAAGATGGAGCTCAGAGCAGATGGAGCTCGGAGCAGATGGAACTATGAGCAAGATGGAGCTCTGAGCAAATGGAGCTCAGAGCAGATGGAGCTCTGAGCAGATGGAGCTCTGAGCAAGATGGAGGTCTGAGCAAGATGGAGCTCAGAGCAGATGGAGCTCTGAGCAAGATGGAGCTCTGAGCAAGATGGAGCTCAGAGCAACATGGAGCTCAGAGCAGATGGAGCTCTGAGCAAGATGGAGTTAAGAGCCGATGGAGCTCTGAGCAAGATGGAGCTCAGATCTGGTGGAGTTCTGAGCAGATGGAACTCTGAGCAAGATGGAGCTATGAGCAAGATGGAGCTCAGAGCAAAATGGAGCCCAGGCGGATGGAGCTCTGAGCAAGATGGAGCTCAGAGCAGATGGAACTCTGAGCAAGTGGAGCTCTGAGCAAGATGGAGCTCAGAGCAGATGGAGTTCTGAGCAGATGGAGCTCTGAGCAAGATGGAGCTGAGCAAGATGGAGCTGAGAGCACATGGAGCTCTGAGCAAGTGGAGGTCTGAGCAAGATGGAGCTCAGAGCAAAATGGAGCTCAGAGCAGATGGAGCTCTGAGCAAGATGGACCTCAGAGCAGATGGAGCTCTGAGCAAGATGGAGCTCAGAGCAGATGGAGCTCGGAATAGATGGAGCTCAGGGCAGATGGAGCTTAGAGCAGATGGAGCTCTGAGCAAGATGGAGCTCGAAGCAAGATGGAGATCAGAGCAGACGGAGCTCTAAGCAAGTGGAGCTCTGAGCAAGATGGAGCTCAGAGCAGATGGAGATCACAGCAGATGGAGCTCAGAGAAGATGGAGCTCTGAGCAAGATGGAGCTCAGAGCAGAAGGAGTTCTGAGCAAGTGGAGCTCTGAGCAAGATGGAGCTCAGAGCAGATGGAGCTCTTAGCAGATGGAGCTCTGAGAAAGATGGAGTTCAGAGCAGATGGAGCTCTGAGCAGATGGAGCTCTGAGCAAGATGGAGCTCAGAGCAGATGGAGCTCTGAGCAAGTGGAGCTCTGAGCAAGATGGAGTTCTGAGCAGATGGAGCTCTGAGCAGGTGGAGCTCTGAGCAAGATGCAGCTCAGAGCAAAATGGAGCCCAGAGCGGATGGAGCTCTGAGCAAGATGGAGCTCAGATTAGATGGAGCTCTAAGCAAGTGGAGCTGTGAGCAAGATGGAGCTGAGAGCAGATGGAGATCAGAGCAGATGGAGCTCAGAGCAGATGGAGCTCAGAGCAAGATGGAGCTCAGAGCAGATGGAGTTCTGAGCAAGTGGAGCTCTGAGCAAGATGGAGCTCAGAGCAGATGGAGCTCTGAGCAAGATGGAGCTCAGAGCAGATCGTGCTCTGAGCAGATGGTGCTCTGAGCAAGATGGAGCTCTGAGCAAGATGGAGCTCTGAGCAAGATGGAGTTCAGAGCAGATGGAGCTCGGAGCAGATGGATCTCTGAGCAAGATGGAGCTCTGAGCAAGATGGAGCTCAGAGCAGATCGAGCTCTGTGCAAGTGCGGCTCTGAGCAAAATGGAGCTCAGAGCAGGTGGAGCTCAGAGCAGTTGGAGCTCTGAGCAGATGGAGCTCTGAGCAAGATGGAGCTCAGAGCAAGATGGAGGTCAGAGCAGATGGAGCTCTGAGCAAGATGGAGCTGAGCAAGTTGGAGCTGAGAGCACATGGAGCTCTGAGCAGATGGAACTCTGAGCATGATGGAGCTCAGAGTAGAGGGAGCTCTGAGCAGATGGAGCTCTGAGCAAGATGGAGCTCTGAGCAAGATGGAGCTCGGAGTAGATGGCGCTCTGAGCAAGATGGAGCTCAGAGCAGATGGAGCTCTGAGCAAGATGGAGCTCGGATCAGATGGAGCTCGGAGCAAATCGAGCTCTGAGCAAGATGGAGCTCTGAGCAAGATGGAGCTCAGAGCAGATGGAGCTCTGAGCAAGTGGAGCTCTGAGGAAGATGGAGCTCAGGACAGATGGAGCTTAGAGCAGATGGAGCTCTGAACAAGATGGAGCTCGAAGCAAGATGGAGCTCAGATTAGATGGAGCTCTAAGCAAGTGGAGCTCTGAGCAAGATGGAGCTCAGAGCAGATGGAGATCAGAGCAGATGGAGCTCAGAGCAGATGGAGCTCTGAGCAAGATGCAGCTCAGAGCAGATGGAGTTCTGAGCAAGTGGAGCTTTGAGCAAGATGGAGCTCAGAGCAGATGGAGCTCTTAGCAGATGGAGCTCTGAGCAAGATGGAGCTCTGAGCAAGATGGAGCTCTGAGAAAGATGGAGCTCAGAGCAGATGGAGCTCGGAGCAGATGGAGCTCAGAGCAGATGGAGCTCTGAGCAAGATGCAGCTCAGAGCAGATGGAGTTCTGAGCAAGTGGAGCTTTGAGCAAGATGGAGCTCAGAGCAGATGGAGCTCTTAGCAGATGGAGCTCTGAGCAAGATGGAGCTCAGGGCAGATCGCGCTCTGAGCAGATGGAGCTCTGAGCAAGATGGAGCTCTGAGCAAGATGGAGCTCTGAGAAAGATGGAGCTCAGAGCAGATGGAGCTCGGAGCAGATGGAGCTCTGAGCAAGATGGAGCTCTGAGCAAGATGGAGCTCAGAGCAGATGGAGACCGGAGCAGTTGGAGCTCTAATCAACGTGGAGCTCTGAGCAAGTTGGAGCTCAGAGCAGATGGAGCTCTGAGCAGATATAGCTCTGAGCAAGATGGAGCTCAGAGCAGATCGAGCTCTGCGCAAGTGCAGCTCTGAGCAAAATGGAGCTCAGAGCAGATGGAGCTCAGAGCCGTTGGAGCTCTGAGCAGATGGAGCTCTGAGCAAGATGGAACTCAGATCTGATGGAGTTCTGAGCAGATGGAGCTCTGAGCAAGATGGAGCTGAGCAAGATGGAGCTGAGAGCACATGGAGCTCTGAGCAGATGGAGGTCTGAGCATGATGGAGCTCACAGCAGAGGGAGCTCTGAGCAGATGGAGCTCTGAGCAATATGGAGCTCTCAGCAGATGGAGCTCTGAGCAACATGGAGCTCAGAACAGATGGAGCTCGGAGCAGATGGAGCTCTGAGCAAGATGGAGCTCAGAGCAGATGGAGCTCGGAACAGATGGAGCTGTGAGCAAGATGAAGCTCTGAGCAAGATGGAGCTCAGAGCAGATGGAGCTCGGAGCAGATGGAGCTCGGAGCAGATCTAGCTCTGAGCAAGATGGAGCTCAGAGCAGATGGAGCTCGGAGCAGATATCGCTCTGAGCAAGATGGAGCTCAGAGCAGATCGAGCTCTACGCAAGTGCAGCTCTGAGCAAAATGGAGCTCAGAGCAGTTGGAGCTCTCAGCAGATGGAACTCAGAGCAGTTGGAGCTGTAAGCAAGATGGAGCTCAGAGCAAGATGGAGGTCAGAGCAGATGGAGCTCTGAGCAAGATGGAGCTGAGCAAGATGGAGCTGAGAGCACATGAAGCTCTGAGCAGATGGAGCTCTGAGCATGATGGAGCTCAGAGCAGAGGGAGCTCTGAACAGATGGAGTTCTGAGCAAAATGGAGCTCTGAGCAAGATGGAGCTCAGAGCAGATGGAGTTCTGAGCAGATGGAGCTCAGAGCAAGATGGAGCTCAGAGCAGATGGAGCTCTGAGCAGATGTAGTTCTGAGCAAGATGGAGCTCAGAGCAGATGGAGCTCTGAGCAGATGGAGCTCTGAGCAAGATGAAGCTGAGCAAGATGGAGCTGAGAGCACATGGAGCTCTGAGCAGATGGAGCTCTGAGCATGATGGAGCTCAGAGCAGAGGGAGCTCTGAGCAGATGGAGTTCTGAGCAAAATGGAGCTCTGAGCAAGATGGAGCTCAGAGCAGATGGAGTTCTGAACAGATGGAGCTCAGAGCAAGATGGAGCTCAGAGCAGATGGAGCTCTGAGCAGATGGAACTCTGAGCAAGATGGAGCTCAGAGCAGATGGAGCTCAGAGCAGATGGAGCTCTGAGCAAGATGGAGCTTTGAGGAAGAAGGAGCTCAGAGCAGATGGAGCTCTGAGTAGACAGAGCTCTGAGCATATTAAGCTCAGACAAGAAGGAGCTCCAAGCCAGATGGAGCTTTGAGCTGATGTTCCTCTTTATTAGATGGAGTTTGGAGTGATAGGAGCTCAGAGCAGATGGTGCTCAGAGCAAGATGGAGCTCAGAGTGATTGGAGCACTGAGCAAGATGGAGCTTGGAGCAGATGGAGCTCGGAGTAGTTGGAACTCTGAGCAAGATGGAGCTTGGAGTAGATGGAGTTCTGATCAGATGGAGCTCTGAGCAGATTAAGCTCAGAAAAGAAGCGGCTCCAAGCAAGATGGAGCTTGAAGCTGATGTTCCTCTGTGTAAGATGGAGCTAAGAGCTGATGGAGCTTGGGGTGAAAGGAGCCCAGAGCTGATGGTGCTCAGAGCGAGATGGAGTTCAGAGTGATTGGAGCATGGAGCAGATGGAGCTCTGAGCATGATGGAGCTCAGAGCAGATGGAGCTCTGTTCAAGATGGAGCTCTGAGCAAGATGGAGTTCTGAGCAGATGGAGCTCTGAGCAGATTAAGCTCAGACAAGAAGAAGCTCCAAGCAAGATGGAGCTTGGAGCTGATGATGTTCCTCTGTGTAAGAGCTAGATGGAGCTTGTAGTGAAAGGAGCTCAGAGCAGATGGTGCTCAGAGCAAGATGGAGCTCAGAGTGATTGGAGCACTGAGCAAGATGGAGGTCAGAGTGATTGGACCTCTGAGCAAGGTGGAGCTCAGAGCAGATGGTTCTCAGAGTGAAATGGAGCTTGGAGCAGATGGAGCTCTGAGCAAGATAAAGCTCAGAGCAGATGCATCTCAGAGCAGATGGAACTCTGAGCAAGATAGGACTCAGCAGATGGAGTTCTGAGCAAGACAGAGCTCAGAGCAGGTGGAGCTCTGAGCAGGTTAAGCTCTGAGCAGATTAAGCTCAGACAGGAAGGAGCTCCAAGCAAGATGGAGCTTGGAGCTGATGTTCCTCTGTGTAAGATGGAACTCAGAGTTAGATGGAGCTTGGAGTGCTAGGAGTTCAGATCAGATGATGCTCAGAGTAAGATGGAGTGCAGAGCAAGATGGAACTCTGAACAAGATGGTGCTCAGAGCAGATGGAGCTCTGATCAATAAGGAGCTGTAAACAAGATGGATCTTGGTGCAGATGTTGCTTGGTTTTAGGTGGAGCTAAGAGCAGATGGTGCTTACAGCAGGATGGAGCTCAGAATGATTAGAGCTCCAAAAAAGATGCACCTTGGAGCTGAGGGAGCTTTGAGCAACATGGAACTCAGAGCAGATGTTGTTCAGAGTAAGAAGGAGTTCCAAGCAAATGGTACTCAGAGCAAGATGGATCTCGGATAAGATGTTCACGGTGAGATGGAGCTCTGAGCAGATGGTGCTTAGAGCAAGATGGAACTCTTGAGTAGATGGTGCTCAGAGCAAAATGGAGCTCGAAGTGGTTGGGTTCTTAGCAAGATGGAGCTCCAAGCAGTTGATGCTCAGAGCAAGATGGAGCTCAGAGAAGATGTTGTTCACAGTGAGATGGAGCTTCAAGCGGATGTTGCTCAGTGCAAGATGGAACCCCAGAGTAATTGGAGCTCTGAGCAAGATGGAGCATGGAGCAAATGGAACTCTGAGCAGATGGGGTTTAGAGCAGATGGTGCTCAGAGCAAGATGGAGCTCTGAGCAAATTGTGCCCAGAACAAGATGGAACTCAGAGTAGATGGAGCTCTGAGCAAGATGAAGCTCAGAGTAGATGGTGGTCAGAGCAAAATGGAGCTCTGAGCATATAGTACTCACAGCAAGATGGAGCTTAGAGTGATTAGAGCTCAGAACAGATGGAGCTCACAGAAATTGCTTCCAAGCAGATGGTAATCAGAGCAATCTGGAGTTCCAAGTAGATGGTGTTCAGAGCAAGATGAACCTCAGAATGATCAGAACTCCGAGAAAAATTAAGCTCTGTGCAGATGGTGCTTAAAGCAAGATAGAGCTCAGAGTGATGGGAGCTCTGAGCAAGATGGAGCTAGGAGGAGGTAGAGCTTTGAGCAACAAGTACCTCCAAGTAAGATGGAGCTTGCAGAAGCTGTTTCCTGGTGTAAGATGGAGCTCAGAGGAAAATGGAGCATGGAATGATTGGAACTGTAAACGTTGCTCTGAGCTGTTGGAACTCTGAACAAGATGGATCTCTGAGGAAGAAGGAGCTCTAAGCAAGATGCAGCTTGGAATAGACATTGCCTGGTTTTAGTTGGAGCTCAGAGTGGTTAGAGCTCCAAGGAAGATGGAGCTCAGAGCAGACAGAGCTCTGAACAAAAAGGAGCTCCAAGCAAAATGGAACTTGTAGCAGATGTTGCTTGGTGTAAGATGGAGCTCAGGGCAGATGGTGCTCAGAGCAAGTGGAGCTCAGAGAACATGCTGCTCACACTAGTAAGGTGGAGCTTTGAGCAGATAGATAATGCTTAGAGCAAAATGGAGCTCGAAGTGACTGGAAATCTCAGCAAGGTGGACCTAGGAGAAGATGGAGCTCTGAGCAGAGGGTGCTCAGAGCAAGATGGAGTTTGGAGTGATTGGAGCTCTGAGAAAGATGGAGCTTGAAGCAAATGCAACTCTAAGTAGATGAAACTCTGAGCAGATGGTGCTCAGAGCAAAATGGAGCTCAGAGTGATGGGAGCTCTAAGCAAGATGACCTCAGGGCAGATGGAGCTTCAAGCAGATGGTTCTCAGAACAAGATGGAGCTTAAAGTAATTGAAGTTTCAAACCAGATGGGGCTCAGATCAGATAGACCTCTAAGCAACAAGGAGCTCCAAGCAAGATGGAGCTTGGAGAAGATGTTGCTGGTGTAAGATGGACCTCAGAGCAGATAGTGCTGAGAGTAAGAGGCAGCTCGGAGTGATTGGCACTCTGAACATTGCTCTGAACAATTGGAGCTCTGAGCAAGATGCAGCTTGGAGTAGATAGAGCTGTGAGCAGAAATGAGCTCTAAGCAAGATGGAGTTCAGAGGAGATGTTGCTAGGTTTTGGAGCTTAGAGAAAAATGGAGCCCATAGTGATTACAGCTCAAAGCAAGGTGGAGGTCAGAGCACATGTTGCTCAGAGTAAGATGAGCTCTGACGAGATGGTGCTCAGAGCAAAATGGAGCTGGGAGTGATTGGAGCTCCCAGCATGATGGAGCATAGTGATTAGAACTCCCAGCAAGATGGAGCTCAGAGTAAATGGATCTCTGACTAGATGAAGCTCTGAGTAAGATAAATGTCTATGCAGATGGTGTTCAGAGAAAGATAATGTTGGAGTGATTGGAGCTCTGAGCAAGATGGAACTTAGAGCACCTGGAACTTGGAATAAATAGAGCTTGAAGCAAGAAGAACCTCCAAGCAAGATGGAGCTTGCAGCAGATGTTGCTCAGTGTAAGATGGAACTCAGAAAAGATAGTGTTCACAGCATGATTGAGCTCAGAGTGATTGGCACTCCAAACATTGCTCTGAGCCATTGGAATTTGGAGTAGATCATGTTCAGAGCAAGATGGTGCTCAGAGTGATAGGAGCTCCGAGCAAGCTGGAGCTTGGATAAGATGGAGCTCAGAAAAGATGATGCTTAGAGTAAGATGGAGCTCTGAGCAGATGATGCTCACAGCAAAATGGAGGTCACAGTGATTGGAGCTCCAAGCCAGCTGGAGCTCAGAGCAGATGGACTTGGAAAAGAGACACATCATTTGTGGTATATTTTATTCATTCATGGTGACTTTTTAAACAGCACACACATTATTTAGACATCATTTGAGAAAAAAATAAACACTCAGCATTTATCTTTTGCAGTCTTACAGAAGGAAATTCTAGCAGATTTTACTACCAAACTTCTAGTGAAGTAACTGACCAAATGTTTATTGGCCACATATGCTATGATGCCAGTCCTAGAATCACCTTGCAATAGAAAGTTTAATGACAGTTTAGGTCTCAACAGAATACATAATCCAAGAGAAGACTTAAGGATTGCTACGTCAAGCTGATTGTCTTCAAATATTAGAATGGAGAACTACTTGTCAGAGGTTAGTTATGGTATCTCTTTTCTTTAGTTTTCAGATTTCTAATATAATTCTTGTGTTTTTCTGTTAACAGATCAGAACCGGTCCAGGAGCATATTAGAGATCTTATAGACCAGGCCTCTCATCTTTAGTAAAGGGATATTAAGAGTTGGCTCTGCTGGGGTGTCACCTGGTCTTCATTCTCAGAACTCTTCCCTTTCCTGGGACCCCTGGCCTCTATCTTCCTTCTTCTCCTTTTTGAGCCTTGCTCTCTGAATCTTCTGTTTATTTCCTCCCACCTAGAAACCATTGGACTTCAAATGGTCTTGTGATGGGGATATCAACCTCTTCTCTTTCCCTCCAGGACAGCCAAGTCCTTATATGTCTCCTGGATAGCACGAGTGAAATCTTCTAAGAGACAACAATCGTCAAAACCTCTTCACCATGACAGCATGCAAGGAGGAAGGACCCTGAAGACCCTTGATGCCCCTTTTCAGCAGGAAGTAGCTACAGAGAATGACCTCTGCCCCATCTCCCAAAAGATTTCTGGGTCCCAACCACTGGAGGGAGAAATCTAAGAGTAGACAGACATGAGTAGGCACAAGGGGGAGGTATCCATGCTGGAAAGAATCCCCCAGAACACCTCTTTGGATGCTCAGTACTCCATCTTTGAACTGTCAGCATGTTGTTAACTAGATCATAAGGAAAAAAGGCAAAGGGGAATTCCTGAGAGCTGAGCAGGCACAATGTGTACAAAATTGACTGCTCTACCTTTCTGGGGTGGTGGTAATATGCAGTGCCACCATTAGGATTCATATTGATTAATGTTTCCCACGCGTGTGCATTAAGCACAGTAAGGGAGGATCCCCCGAACTTTGGTGAGAACTGGGCCAAGAAATAACTGAGGCAATAGAAGATAACAATGCAGAATGTCATGGGGATGTTTCCAGCAGGGTCAGCCCCCTCCTTTCTTGGAGTGTATTTGTACTTTCCCAATAAAACTTTTCTTTATTTACAAATTGGTCTTTTGTGTAAATTCTTTCTTCCATGAAGACAACCAAGGATTGCCTGGGTAACATCTTAATATGATTTCACTCATAGTAAGAATCTATTTCTGGGAATCACAAAGTGAATCCAATAATGACGAGTATCAATTACAGAGTTGTTAAGGAAAAAAATAGTTCAACTATGCTTGGTTTATGAAGAAACTTATCTAGGGTTTGACTGTTTTTCACTGGGGGAAAATCACAAAAGCCAGGTGCAGTAATGCACAACTGTAGTCCCAGCTACTGCAGAGGCTGAGGGAGAAAGATTACTTAAGCCCAGGAGTTCAAAGATGTACTGTGAAATGATGGTGTTAGTGAACAGCCATTGCACCCTATCACTGCAGCCTGGGCAACAGCATGACCCTGTCTCTTGAAAATATTAACAATTATAAAACATTTGTTTTAACAAAAATAATTGTAACTCTGTTTGTCTCATTGTTATTTTAAAAATTCAGTCAATGCACTTTAACTTATAGTTTTGACGGTGTTTTTATGATCTCAATGCCCAGAAAAGTAATATAAGCCCATGTTAAATGAGGTCTCAAACTTCTCTTTACCTGGGTTCATGTACTAGCACATCATAAAACAGCAAATCTAATGTTTTTAGGAAAGCATTGCAGCAGTTAACTTAGAACAAATTAAACGGTTGTTGTGATACATAAATTACAAACTCCCTGCTAGCTGATACAAAAAATCGTATTGCTTTGTGTTATTTCTCTACAAAAATGATATGATGAGAGTCTAAGTGCTTTAGAGTCATGAAATTTTGCCACTGGGTGAACAAAGAAAATGAAAACTTTTGTAAATTAAGCATGATGAAAATGTAAATGTTCTCAGTTTTTTCCAGCAAAATCAGGTAGCATGTCATTTTACAAGATGACAATGAAGAGTATACAAATGAAGATTTGTAGTTTGCCAAGTCATGATAGGCTTAATACATGATTCAGAATTACTCTGTTGAGATAGAAAGGTGTGATTCCATAAGCACTGTATGGTGCCTTGAAAGAATTTTAATATGGTTGCTGTCTACTAGATTCTTAAGGTACAGAAAGAAGATGCTTTTTAGAGTTGTTAGTAAGTGTAAATTGATTTTAAGCAATGATGAATTTTTGGATGCTTCTTTCATGTTGGATTTTAATATTTTATTTTCAAGCAGAAGCCATTTTTTTTTTCATCCTGTGAAGAGCTAAAGGATGGCATAACAACAAGCACTCAATGAAGATATCCGGAGAGTAGTGCATGGATATTATGTCAATCCAATGCTGTTAGACTGCTTCTTGCAAATGGCATTTGTCATAGCCACCAGAGCCAGAAAGTTAGAAGAAAAAGCTATTTTCCACCAAAGATTGGCAAAAATCTGGAGAGCGGAGTTGGATACATATGTAAAAGTCATCTACAAAAAACCACTGTGGAGTGTAAAGTGTGTGGGTCCTTTACAGACAAATATGGTTCCATGCTATGAAGACTAGAACAGATTGTGTTCATGTGAACATCGTATAATAACTTGCTTCTAGAAAACATGGAAACAAATGTCACAATTCAGGTGCTTTTTAAACCTGATGAACTGCCTCCACACAAATAGTTCTAGGCAACATATTTGAAATAGCTAAATATTTGCCTTATGACTTTAAGTATATTGGGTTTAAGAAATGAAAAACAAGTCAATAGTATGAGATGAGAGTAGGTGACACAATTAAAATCGAAATCAAGTACTTTTATCATGTTTTCTTCTTGTGGAGAATTCAAAAACTATAAAGAGATCCCAGGAACATTTTAATAACAAAGTGCCATGAGAAATTTTTCTGCTTCTTTTGGCCTTGAAGACCGAAATGATTATTCTGTAACAGCTCTGACTTACAGAACAGTAACATACGTGGAATACATCTATCCAGGATATGTAATCTCTGGTGTGACTAGAGCCTTTTTGATGAAAGTGCCTTGCATCACATTTCAGTTGTTAGATATAAGAGATACAATCCCACAGAACATCACAAATTTAGCAGAAGCTATTATTAAATGTAAAGCGAAGTATGACCCAGGATTCTATATTGATTGTCAGGGAACAATATTCATTTCTGTAAGCAGGCATACTTCCTTTGACAAAGTTTATGATAGCAAACCTCACAAGAGCAACCAGAACTCTGCAGTGTTGACTTCTCACACCTCAGACCGCTACAGTGTAGTAAAGGGACAGCCAAGATAGACAAAAACACACTTTTTGATGACTAATCTTTGGAACTTGAGACTGAAAATGTACATTTGCTCAGATTATTTTCCTTTTAGCACCTCCAGGTGTAATTTTGACAGTACTTTGTATTGGGCTGGTGACACAAAGGGGAAACATAAACTCTGACACTGGACTTCTGCACTACAGTAACAGCCATGTGCAAGGCCATTGAAAAAGGAGACGGGTGATTACATTGCCACATGTTTTTCTGCATGGCATTATCATCTTAACTATAGACATTCTGTGTTTTCACAGCATGATGTTTCTAGTATTTAGAAATGGACCTTATGCATTATATACTTCATAAGAGCTTAGAAAGCTCTCACCTAGGTATTACCAAATGCCAAACATCTCTCTGTGTATGCCATATTCTCCCACAGCCAGAATGCATTCTGGATGATATGCTGCTCTTGGCTGCTAAGGAAGTGAAGGAAGTGATGTGGGGGTGTCAGGTGTCTCTCACTGTCTGTGAGTCTATGGCAAAAAGGAGAACACTGAAAGGCACTAAATTTACTGCCACCTTTAAAGGAACTTTTCAAAGGAACACTCTAATTCTCCCCATCTGAATGTTGTAGTCCTATGTGGCCAACACCAACGTGGGTTTTTACAGCAATTACTGCATAATGATCACATTCACATTCAAGTTCACATTCTAAATCATAGGTCCTTCAGAAACTCTGATTATGTCCTATAGACCTTTCAGTAGCTAAAATCAATTAGTTTAAAAAATAATTTTAATTTGGCTTGCTCACTTCTTCAACAGAATGCACTGGTGAGTCCTGCTCTATCCTTGTATTTTATATGTGTGGCTATCCCTCTTGCTGTGTTGGAAGTCAATGTTCCAGAATGTCAGCTTGTACAAATACCTATGCCTAGAGCAAAGAGAAAACTCTTCAAGTCAAAAGAGTGTATGTTGTTTTGTGGGGATCTCTAGCCTTGGATTTGGAACTCTGTTTGCTACACAGAAACATAGTTATTTTTTATATTTTATTTTTAATTTTGTAGGTACATAGTATTTATGGCATACATGACATGTTTTGATACAGAGGCATGCAATATGAAAAAAGCACATCATAGGGAATGGGGTATCACTCCCCTCAATCATTCTTTAAGTTACACACATTCCAATTACACCCTTTATGTTATTTTCAAATATATTATTGACTATGGTCACCAGGGTTTTATTATTTCTATTTTTCTGTATCCACTAATAATTCCCACATGCCGCTCACTCACTACCCTTCCCAGCCTCTGGTTATCATCCTTCCACCGTCTATGTCCATGAGTTTAATTGTTTTGATTTTTAGATCCCAGAAATAAGTGAAAACATGGGACATTTGATCATAAAACCTTTGCTATGGCCTATGTCCAGAATACTATATTCTGGACTTTTGTCTACAGTTTTTTTAGTTTTAAATTTTACATTTAAGTCTTTAATCCATCTTAAATTGATTTTTTTAATGTGTTAGAAGGAAGTTGTACAATTTCAGTTTTTTTAATATAAGCTAACCAGTTTTCCTAGTACCATTCATTGAATAGGAATCCATTCCGCATTGCTTCTAATTATAGACTTTGTCAAAGATCAGATGGTTGTAAGAGTGCAGACTACCACCTTCTCTAACCTGTTCCATTGGTTTTGTGTAATGATTTTTTTGTGTTAGAACTGTGATGTTTTGGTTACTATAACTTTGAAGTATAGTTTGTGAACCTCCAAAATCTGAGACAGGTCTCAGTTAATTTAGAAAGTTTACTTTGCCAAGTTTGAGTATGCACACCTGTGACACAGCCCCAGGAGGTCCAAATGACTTGTGGCCTAGGTGACAAGGGCACAGCTTGATTATATATACATTTTAAGGAGACATAAGACATAATTAAATATGTGTGTAAGATTTACATTGGTTTAGTCTGAAATGATGGGATAACTCGAGGTGAAGTTGGGAAAACTTGAAGTGGAGAGGAGGCTTCCAGGTTATAGGTAGACAAGAGAGAAATGGTTGCATTCATATTTCTGATTCGTCTTTCCAAATGAGGCAATCAGATATGAATTTATCTCGCACAGGGATGACTCCAAATAGAATGGAAGGCAGGTTTGCCCTAACCAGTTTCCAGCTTGAGTTTTTAGCTCAATAATTTTGGGTCCCCAAGATTTATTTTCCTTTCACATTTTCCCCCTTTTTCTTTTAAAACATTTATGGGAAATTCTCACATTTCAGGATGGCTGAATAGGAACAGATCCGGTTTGCACTTCCCAGTAAGATCAAAGGAGAAGGTGGGTGATTTCTGCATTTCCAACTCAGGTACCCAGTTCATCTGTTTGGGACTGGTTGGAGAGTGGGTGCAGTCCACAAAGGGCAAACCAAACAATGTGGGGAAATCACCTCCCCCAGGAACCACAAGGGGTACAAGGATTTCTCTCCTCAAGCCAGAGAAGCCATGAGAGACTGTACCAGGAAGAATGGTGCATTCCAGTCCAGATACTATGGTTTTCCCATGGTCTTCACAACCAGCATACTAGGAGATTCCCTCTGGTGATTATGCTACCAGGGCCTTGGGGTTCAAGCACAAAACTAAGGAGTCATTTGGGCAGACATGGAGCTAATGGCAGTAGCTTTTTTTTTTTTTTTTTCACACCCAGGCACACCTGGAATGCCTGTGAGACAGAACTCTTCACTCCCCTGGAAGGAGGAGCTGAAGACAGGAAGCCAAGTGATCTGGCTCAGCAGGTCCCACCTTCACAGAGCACAGCAAGCTAAGGTCCACTGTCTTGAAATTCTAGCTACCAGCACAGCAGTATGAGGTCAATCTGGGATGACTGAGCTTGGTGAAGGTAGGGGCATCCATCATTGCTGAGGCTTGAGTAGGCCTTTTTTTCCTTCGCAGTGTAGCCAAAGCTTCCAGAAAGTTCAAACTGGGTGGGTCCCACTGCATCTTGGCAAGGCTTCTGCGGCCAGACTGTCTAGATTCCTCCTCTCTGGGCAGGGCATCTCTTAAAAAGACAGCAGCCCTAGTCGGGAACTTATAAAGCACGGACTGACAAATTAAATAAAGAGCTAAGACCCATTGATATGCTGTATTCTGGAGATTCATCTAGTGCAAAAACACACATAGGCTCAAAATAAAGGGATGGAGGAATATTTACCAAGCAAATGGAAAGAAAATAAAAAACCACAGGAGTTGCAACCCTAGTCACTCATAAAATAGATTTTAATCCAACAAATACCAAAAAAGACAAAAAAGGGCTTTACATAATAATACAAGGATCAATGCAACAAGAAATAACTATCCTAAATATATATGCACCCAATACAGGAGCACACAGATTCATAAAGCAAGTTCTTTGAGACCTACAAAGAGACTCAGACTCCCACAAAATAATAGTGGGAGACTTTAACACCCCATTGTCAACATTAGATAGATCAATGGGACAGAAAATTAAAAAGGATATCCAGGACTTGAACTCAGCTCTGAACCAAGTGGACCTAACAGACATCTACAGAACTGTCCATCCCAAATCAACAGAATATCCATTCTTCTCAGCACCACAGCATGCTTATTCTAAAATTGACGACGTAATTGAAAGTAAAACACTCCTCAACAAATGCAAAAGAATGGAAATTAACAGTCTCTCAAACCACAGTGTAATTAAATTACAACTTAAGATTAAGAAACTCACTCAAAACTGCACAAGTACATGGAAATTGAAAAAATTAAGGCAGAAATAAAGAAGTTCTCCGAAACCAATGAGAACAAAGGAACAATATACAAGAAACTCTGGGACACTTTTAAAGCAGTATGTAGAGGGAAATTTATAGCACTAAATGCCTGCAAGAGAAATCAAAAAAGATCTAAAATTGACACCCTAACATCATTGAAAATACTAGAGAAGCAAGGACAAACAAATTCAAAAACTAGCAGAAAACAAGAAATAACTAACATCAGAAAGGAACTAAAGGAGGTAGAGGAAAAAAAAAAAAAGCCTTCAAAAATCAATGAATCCAGGAGCTGGTTTCTGGAAAAGATCAACAAAGTAGAAAAAAGAAGACTCAAATAGACACAATGAAAAATGATAAATTGGATATCACCATCAATCCCACAGAAAATACAAACTACTATCAGAGAATACAATAAACACCTCTATGCTAATAAAGTAGAATATCTAGAAGAAATGGATAAATTCCTGGACATATACACCCTTTCAAGACTGAACAAGGAAGAAATTGAATCTCTGAATAGACTAATAACAAGTTCTAAAATTGAGGCAGCAATTAACGGCCTACCAACCAAAAAAATTCCAGGACCAGATGGATTCATAGCCAAATTCTACCAGAGGTATAAAGAGGAGCTGGTATTATTCCTTCTGAAACTATTTCAAGCAATAGAGAAAGAGAGATCCCTCCCTAACTCATTTTATGAGGCCAGCATCATCCTAATACCAAAACCTGGCAGAAACACAAAAAAAAATCAATAAAAAGGAAATTTCAGGCCAATATCCCTGATGAATATCGAAGCGAAAATCATCAGTAAAGTACTGGCCAACTGAATCCAGCAGCACATCAAAAAGCTTATGTACCACGATCAAGTCAGCTTCATCTCTGGAATAGAAGGCAGGATTAACATACTCAAATCAATAAACGTAATCCATCACATAAACGGAACCAATGGCAAAAAACACATGATTATCTCAACAGATACAGAAAAGGCCTTTGACAAAATTCAATAGCCTTTCGTGCTAAAAACTCTCAATACACTAGGTATTGATGGAATGTATCTAAAAATAGTAAGAGCTATTGATGGCAACCCCACAGCCAATATCCTACTAATTGGACATAAACTGGAAGCATTTCCTTTGAAAACTGGCACAGGACAAGGATGCCTTCTCTCACCACTCCTATTTAACATAATATTGGAAGTTCTGGCCAGGGCAATCAGGAAAGAGAAAGAAATAAAGTGTATTCCATTAGGATAAGAGGACGTCAAATTGTCTCTGTTTGCAGATGGCATGATTGTATGTTTAGAAATCTCTATCATCTCAGTCCAAAATCTCCTTAACTTGATAAGCAACTTCAGCAATGTCTTAGGATGCAAAATCAATGTGCAAAGTTACAAGCATTTCAATACACCAATAACAAACAGACAATTCATGAGTGAACTTTTATTCACAATTGCTTTACACAAAGAGAATAAAATACTAAGGAATACAACTTACAAAGGATGTTAAAGACCTTTTCAAGAAGAACTGCAGACCACTGCTCAAGGAAATGAGAGGACACAAACAAATGGAAAAACAATACTTGCTCATGGATAGGAAAGATCAATATCGTGAAAATGGCCATATTGCACAAAGTAATTTATAGATTCAATGAAATACCCATCAGGCTGTCATTGACTTTCTTTACAGAATTGAACAAAACTATATTTTATATGGAAACAAAAGAAAGCCCACATAGCCAAGACAATCCTAAGAAAAAAGAACAAGGGGGGAGATCCAAGATGGCCGATTAGGAGCAGCTGAGGATTGCAATTCCCAGTGAAAGCGTGGAGGGTGAGTGGACGCCACATTCCCAGAAGGATTTTTATTGCCCACAGACCAGGAGATTCCCAGGGGGAGGAGACCCACGGGTCGCCAGCGCACCTGGTTTGGTCGGCGTGGCTGGTTTGGCTGGCGCAGCTGTTTTCGCCAGCTCAGCTGTTTTCGCCTGCGCGGCCGTTTTCGCTGCCGCTGTTTGGAACGGCGCCCCAGTGCACCGGTTCCCGATACAAAAGACGTGGGTCCGGGTGCCATTTTAGCTGGCAATTGGAGCTCTGGGAAGGCAGAGCCACCCATTCATTTGATTAAAAAAGGGGACTGAAACAGACAGCTAGGCCAGATTTCCCAGGCAAAAAAAAAAACGCCAGCGCCCGCGGTTTCAGCCGGTTCAGTGGGTCACCGCAGACGAAATCATACAGATCCCGGCGCCTTCTCAACAGGCGGCTGGAACACCTGGGAGACAGTGACCATTCAACTTAAAACAACAACAACAACAAAAAAAAAAACGCTCTGAGGCAGAGAGTCAGGTGATCAGGCTCAGCTGGTCCCACCCCCACAAAAAAACAGCCATCGGAAACGCTCTGGATCGAGAGTTTCACAGCAAGCACAGCTGAACCCGGGACAGTCCAGCGCTGTGGGGGAGGGGCGTCTGCCATTACTGAGGCAGTCTGCCACTACGGAGGCAGCTTGCCATTGCAGAGGCAGTTCTAACTACACCGGTATAAAATGGACTGCAGAGAAGTTCACACGGCAGCTGGACGGAGCCCACACCAGCTCAGCAAAGCCTCTGCAGGCAGTGAGTAGGCAGCCTCATCGCTGGGTAAGGCAGCCCTGAGAAAAAGGCAGCAGCCCAAGGGAAACTCATAAATAAAGCCCTAACTCCCCGGGACAGAGCACCTGGGGGAAAAAACGGGTTTATGAGTTCTGCTGCAACAGACTTAAAAATACCTACCCAGCAACTCTGAATGAGCAACGGAACTCACAGCTCAGCACTCTGTCACCTTAAGCAGTTCCCTGACCCCGTATATCCAACGAGTCACCTCAAAAAGGAGAGCTCAGACTGACATCTGGCAGGTAATCTTCTGGGACAAAGATAGCAGAAGAAGAAACTGGCAGCAACCCTTACTGTCCTACAGCCACTGCAGGTGATCCCCAGGCAAGCAGGACCGGGGGTGGACCTCAGCAGTCCTACAGCAGAGGGGC
>PVKV010031928.1:0-20424 GCA_004027835.1 Alouatta palliata | reverse complement strand
TGTCCCTCCCCTTTTTCCCCCTGACAGACCCCGGTGTGTGATGCTCCCCTCTCTGTGTCCATGTGATCTCATTGTTCAACACCTGCCTATGAGTGAGAACATGCGGTGTTTGATTTTCTGTTCTTGTGTCAGTTTGCTGAGAATGATGGTTTCCAGGTTCATCCGTGTTCCTACAAAGGACACGAACTCATCATTTTTGATGGCTGCATAATATTCCATGGTGTATATGTGCCACATTTTCCCTGTCCAGTCTATCATCGATGGGCATTTGGGTTGGTTCCAGGTCTTTGCTATTGTAAACTGTGCTGCAATGAACATTCGTATGCATGTGTCCTTATAGTAGAACTATTTATAATCCTTTGGATATATACCCAGTAATGGGATTGCTGGGTCAAATGGAATTTCTATTTCTAGGTCCTTGAGGAATCACCACACTGTCTTCCACAATGGTTGAACTAAATGACACTCCCACAAACAGTGTAAAAGCATTCCTATTTCTCCACATCCTCTCTAGCATCTGTTGTCTCCAAACTTTTTAATGATCGCCATTCTAACTGGTGTGAGATGCTGACTCAATGTAGTTTTGATTTGCATTTCTCTAATGACCATTGATGATGAGCATTTTTTCATATGTTTGTTGGCCTCATGTATGTCTTCTTTTTTAACATGTCTGTTCATATCCTTCGCCCACTTTAGAATGGGCTGGTTTGTTTTTTTCTTATAAATCTGTTTTAGTTCTTTGTAGATTCTGGATATCAGCCCTTTGTCAGATGAGTAGATTGCAAAAACGTTTTCCCATTTTCTTGGTTGCTGATTCACTCTAAAGACTGTTTCTTTTGCTGTGCAGAAGCTGAGGAGTTTGATTAGGTCCCATTTGTCTATTTTCGCTTTTGTTGCCAATGCTTTTGGCGTTTTAGTCATGACGTCCTTGCCTATGCCTATGTCCTGAATGGTTTGCCTAGATTTTCTTCTAAGGTTTTTATGGTGGTAGGTCTTATGTTTAAGTCTTTAATCCATCTGGAGTTAATTTTAGTGTAAGGTGTCAGGAAGGGGTCCAGTTTCTGCTTTCTGCACGTGGCTAGCCAGTTTTCCCAACACCATTTATTAAACAGGGACTCATTTCCACATTGCTTCTTTTTGTCAGGTTTGTCAAAGATCAGATGGTTGTAGATGTGTGGTGTTGCTTCTGAGGCCTCTGTTCTGTTGCATTGGTCTATATCTCTGTTTTGGTACCAGTACCATGCTGTTTTGATTATTGTAGCTTTGTAGTATAGTTTGAAGTCCAGTAGTGTGATGCCTCCTGCTTTGTTCTTTTTGCTTAGAACTGACTTGGCTATGCGGGCTCTCTTTTGGGTCCATATGAAGGTTAAGGTGGTTTTTTCCAGTTCTGCGAAGAAGGTCATTGGTAGCTTGATAGGGATAGCATTGAATCTGTTAATTACTTTGGGCAATATGGCCATTTTCACGATATTGATTCTTCCTAGCCATGAACATGGAATGTTTCTCCATCTGTTTGTGTCCTCTCTTATTTCATTGAGCAGTGGTTTGTAGTTCTCCTTGAAGAGGTCCTTTACGTTCCTTGTTAGTTGTATTCCTAGGTACTTGATTCTCTTTGTAGCAATTGTGAATGGCAGTTGGTTCTTGATTTGGCTCTCTTTAAGTCTGTTATTGGTGTATAGGAATGCTTGTGATTTTTGCACATTGATTTTGTATCCTGAGACTTTGCTGAAGTTGCTTATCAGTTTCAGGAGATTTTGGGCTGAGACGATGGGGTCTTCTAGATGTACAATCACGTCGTCTGCAAATAGAGACAATTTGACTTCCTCCTTTCCTATTTGAATACCCTTTATTTCTTTTTCTTGCCTGATTGCTCTGGCTAGAACTTCCAATACTATATTGAATAGTAGTGGTGAGAGAGGACATCCTTGTCTAGTGCCAGATTTCAAAGGGAATGCTTCTAGTTGTTGTCCATTCAGTATGATATTGGCTGTTGGTTTGTCATAAATAGCTTTTATCATTTTGAGATACTTTCCGTCAATACCTAGTTTATTGAGGGTTTTTAGCATAAAGGGCTGTTGAATTTTGTAAAAGGCCTTCTCTGCATCAATTGAGATAATCATGTGGTTTTTATCTTTGGTTCTGTTTATGTGGTGAATTATGTTTATAGATTTGTGTATGTTTAACCAGCCTTGCATCCCCAGGATGAATCCTACTTGATCATGGTGGATAAGATTTTTGATGTGCTGTTGCAATCGGTTTGTCAGTATTTTATTGAAGACTTTTGCATCTATGTTCATCATGGATATTGGCCTGAAGTTTTCTTTTCTTGCTGAATCTCTTCTGGGTTTTGGTGTCAGGATGATGTTGGTCTCATAAATGATTTGGGAAGGATTCTCTCTTTTTGGATTGTTTGGAATAGTTTCAGAAGGAATGGTACCAGCTCCTCTTTGTACATCTGGTACAATTCGGCTGTGAACCCATCTGGACCTAGGCTTTTTTTGGGTGGTAGGGTCTTAATTGCTGCCTCAACTTCAGACCTGGTTATTGGTCTATTCAGGGTTTTGACTTCTTCCTGGTTTAGGCTTGGGATGATGCAAGTGTCTAGGAATTTATCCATTTCTTCCAGGTTTACTAGTTGATGTGCATTGTTTGTAATAATCTCTGATGATGGTTTGAATTTCTGTGGAAGCTGTGGTGATATCCCCTTTATCATTTTTTATTGCACCTATTTGATTATTTTCTCTTTTCTTTTTTATTAATCTGGCTAGTGGTCTGTCTATTTTGTTGACGTTTTCGAAAAACCAGCTCCTGGATTTATTGATGTTTTGAAGGGTTTTTTGTGTCTCTATCTCCTTCAGTTCCGCTCTGATCTTAGTTATTTCTTTTCTTCTGCTAGGTTTTGAGTTTTTTTGATCTTGCTCCTCTAGCTCTTTCAATTTTGACAATAGGGTGTCAATTTTAGATCTCTCCTTGCTTCTCATGTGGGCATTTATTGCTATATATTTTCCTCTAGAGACTGCTTTAAATGTGTCCGAGAGATTCTTGTATGTTGTGTCTTTGTTCTCGTTGGTTTCAAAGAATATCTTTATTTCTGCCTTCATTTCATTGTTTATCCAGTCAAAATTCAAGAGCCAGTTGTTCAGTTTCCATGAAGCTGTGCTGTTCTGAGTTAGTATCTGAATTCTGAGTTCTAACTTGATTTCACAGTGGTCTGAGAGATTGTTTGTTATGATTTCTGTTCTTTTACATTTGCTGAGGAGTGATTTACTTCCAATTATATGGTCAATTTTAGAGTAGGTGCGATGTGGTGCTGAGAAGAATGTATATTCTGTGGATTTGGGGTGGAAAGTTCTATAAATGTCTATTAGATTTGTTTGGTCCAGGTCTGAGTTCAAGTCCTGGATATCCTTGTTAATTTTCTGTCTCGTTGATCTGTCTAATATTGACAATGGGGTGTTCAAGTCTCCCACTATTACTGTGTGGGAGTCTAAGTCTCTTTGTAAGTCATTAAGAACTTGCCTTATGTATCTGGGTGCTCCTGTATTGGGTGCGTATATATTTAGGATCGTTAGCTCTTCTTGTTGCATTGATCCTTTTACCATTATGTAATGTCCTTCTTTGTCTCTTTTGATCTTTGTTGGTTTAAAGTCGATTTTATCAGAGATGAGTATTGCAATTCCTGCTTTTTTTTTTGCTCTCCATTTGCTTGGTAAATCTTCCTCCATCCTTTATTTTGAGCCTTTGTGTATCCTTGCATGTGAGATGGGTTTCTGAATACAGCACACTGACGGGTAGTGGCTTTTTATCCAGTTTGCCAGTCTGTGTCTTCTGATTGGGGCATTTAGCCCATTTACATTTAGGGTTAATATTGTTATATGTGAATTTGATCCTGTCATCTTGATGCTAGCTGGCTGTTATTCCCATTAGTTGATGCAGTTTCTTCATGGTGTTGATGCTCTTTACCATTTGGTATATTTTTGGAGTGGCTGCTACTTGTTGTTCCTTTTTATGTTTAGTGGTGATGAAATCTCTGAGTACTTGCTTGTTCGCAAAGGATGTTATGTTTCCTTCGCTTATGAAGCTTAGTTTGGCTGGATATGAAATTCTGGGTTGAAAGTTCTTTTCTTTAAGGTTGTTGAATATTGGCCCCCACTCTCTTCTGGCTTGTAGGGTTTCTGCTGAGAGATCTGCTGTGAGTCTGATGGGCTTCCCTTTGTGGGTAACCCGACCTTTCTCTCTGGCTGCCCTTAGGATTTTCTCCTTCATTTCAGCCCTGGTAAATCTGACGATTATGTGCCTTGGGGTTGCTTTTCTTGAGGAATATCTTTGTGGTGTTCTCTGTATTTCCTAAACTTGAATATTGGCCTGCCTTGCTAGGTTGGGGAAGTTCTCCTGGATAACATCCTGAAGAGTATTTTCCAGCTTGCATTCATTCTCTCCATCACATTCAGGTACACCTATCAAATGTAGATTAAGTCTTTTCACATAGTCCCATATTTCTTGGAGACTTTGTTCATTCCTTTTTACCCTTTTTTCTCTACTCCTGCCTTCTCGTTTTATTTCATTGAGTTGATCTTTGACCTCTGATATCCTTTCTTCTGCTTGGTCGATTCGGCTGTTGAAACTTGTGTAGGCTTCGCGAAGTTCTTGTGTTGTGTTTTTCACCTCCATCAATTCACTTATATTCCTAAGTTAGTTATTCTCATTAGCATTTCATCAAATCTTTTTCCAAGGTTGTTAGTTTCTTTGCATTGGGTTAGTACATGTTCTTTTAGCTCACAGAAGTTTCTTACTACCCACCTTCTGAAGCCTGATTCTTTCATTTCATCACACTCATTGTCCATCCAGCCTTGTTCCTTTGCTGGTGAGGAGTTGTGATCCTTGTAGGAGGAGAGGCATTCTGGTTTCGGGTGTTTTCCTCCTTTTTGCACTGGTTTCTTCCCAACTTTCTGGATTTATCTATGTGTGGTCTTTGTGGTTGGTGATTTTCAGATGGGGTCTCTGGACTCCAGTTTGTTGATGATGATGTTATTTCTTTCTGTTTCTTAGTTTTCCTTCTAACAGTCTGGCCCCTCTGCTGTAGGACTACTGAGGTCCACTCCCGGCCCTGCTTGCCTGGGGATCACCTGCAGCAGCTGCAGAACAGTAAGGGTTGCTGCCCGTTTCTTCTGCTGGTATCTTTGCCCCAGAAGGATACTGGCCAGATGTCAGTCTGAGCTCTCCTTTATGAGGTGACTCGTTGGATATACGGGGGTCAGGGAGCTGCTTGAGGAGACAGTCTGTCCTTTATAGGAGCTTAAGTGCTGAGCTATGAGCTCTGTTGTTCATTCAGAGTTGCTGGACAGGTACGTTTAAGTCTGCTGCAGCAGAACTCATAAACCCCTTTTTATCCCCAGGTGCTCTGTCCCGGGGAGTTAGGGCTTTATTTATGAGTTTCCCTTGTGCTGCTGCCTTTTTCTCAGGGCTGCCTTGCCCAGCAAGGAGGCAGACTAGTCACTGTCTGCCTGCAGAGGCTTTGCTGAGCTGCTGTGGGCTCCGCCCTGCTGCTGTGTGAACTTCCCTGCAGTCCTGTTTATACCGGTGTAGTTAGAACTGCCTCGGCAATGGCAGGCTGCCTCTGCAATGGCAAACTACCTCTGTAGTGGTGCATTGCCTCAGTAATGGTGGACGTCCCTCCCCCACAGAGCTGGACCATCCTGGGTTCAGCTGTACTTGCTGTGAAACTCTCAATCCAGAGCATTTCTGATTGCTGTTTTTTTGTGGGGGTGGGACCAGCCGAGCCTGATCACCTGGCTCCCTGTCTCAGAGCCTTTTTTTTTTTTTTAGTTAAATGGTCGACTGTCTCCCAGGTGTTCCAGTCACCTGTCTCCCAGGTGTTCCAGTCGCCTGTTGAAAAGGCACTGGGATCTGTGTGATTTCCTGTGTGGCCACCAACTGCGCCGGCTGAAACAGTGGGCGCTGAGATTTGTGTAGCTTTTTTTGCCCAGGAAATCTCCTGGCCTGGCTGCCTGTTTCAGTCCCCTTTTTTAATCAGATGAATGGGCCGCTCTGCCTTCCTGGAGCTCCAATTGCCAGCTAAAACGGCACTTGGACCCATGTATTTTCTATGGGGAACCGCCGCGCTGGGGCGCCTGCCAAAACAGCAGCGCCGGCGAAAGCAGCGCCAGCAAAAACAGCTGCCCCAGCCAAACCAGCCGAGCTGGCGACTCATGGGGCTCCTCCGCCTGGGAATCTCCTGGTCTGTGGGCAATAAAAATCTGTCTAGGAATGCGGCATCCACTCACCCTCCGTGCTTTCACTGGGAACTGCAATCCTGAGCTGCTCCTAATCGGCCATCTTGGATACTCTCTCCTCTTGTATATTTTCTAGTTAATTTTTGTCCAGGTGTTTGTAGTATTCTCTGATGGTAGTTTGTATTTCTGTGGGGTCAGTGGTGATAGGCCCTTTATCTTTTTTATTGTGTGTATTTGATTCTTCTCTTTTCTTCTTTATTAGTCTAGCTAGTGGTCTATTTTGTTAATATTTTCAAAAAACCAACTCCTGGATTCACTTATTTTTTTGAAGGGTTTTTCATGTCTCTGTCTCCTTCAGTTCTGCTCTGATCTTAGATATTCCTTGTCTTCTGCTAGCTTTTGGATTTGTTTGCTTTTGCTTCTCTAGCTCTTTTAATTGTGATGTTAGGGTGTCAATTTGAGAACTTTCTAATTTTCTGATGTGGACATAAGAAAATAATGATATGAATTTTTCCCTTAACACTTCTTCTTTAGCTGTGTCCCAGAAATTGATATATTCTCTTTGTTTTAATTGGTTTCAAAGAACTTCATTTCTGCGTTAATTTCATTATTTACCCAGTAATCATCCAGGAACATGTTGTTCAATTTCCATATAGGTGTGTGGTTTGAGTGAGTTTCTTAATCTTGAGTTCTAATTCAATTGCACTGTGGTCTTAGAGACTGTTTGTTATAATTTCACTTATTTCATGTTTGCTGAGGAGTGTTTTACTTTCGATTATGTGGTCAATTTTAGAATAAGTACCATGTGTCACTGAGAAGAATGTATATTCTGTTGATTTCGGGTGGAGTTCTGTAGATGTATATTAGGTCTACTTGATCCAGAGCTGAATTCAAGTCCTCAATATCCTTGTTAATTTTCTGTCTCATTAATCTGTCTAATACTGACAGTGGGATATAAAGTCTCCCACTGTTATTGTGTGGGAATCTAAGTCTCTTTGTAGCTCTCTAAGAACTTGTTTTATGAATCTAGTGCTCCTGTACTGGTGCATTTATGTTTAGGATAGTTAGCTCTTCTTGTTTAATTGATTCCTTTACCATTATGTAATGCCTTTGTCTTTTTTAAAATCTTTGTTGGTTTAAAGTCTGTTTTGTCAGAGAATAGGGTTGCAACCCCTGCTTTTTTCTTTCTTTCTATTTTCTTGATAAATTTTTCTCCATCTCTTTATTTTGAGCCTATGTGTGTCTTTGCATGTGACATGGCTCCTCCTGAATACAGCACACTGATGGGTCTTGATGCTTTATCCAATTTGCCAGTGTGTGTCTCTTAATTGGAGTGTTTAGTCCATTTACATTTAAGGTTAATATTGTTACCTGTGAATCGGATCCTCTCATTATGATGCTGTCTGGTTATTTTGCACACTAATTGATGAAGTTTCTTCATAGTGTCATTGGTCTTTACATTTTGGTATGTTTTTGTATTAGCTGGTACCAGTTTTTCATTTCCATATTTAGTACTTCCTTCAGGAGCTCTTATAAGGCAGGCCTAGTGATGACAAAATCTCTCAGTATTTGCTTGTCTGTAAAGGATTTTATTTCTCCTTCACTTATGAAGCTTAGTTTGTCTGGATGTGAAATTCTGGGTTGAAATTATTTTATTTATTTAAAAATGTTGAATATTGTTTCCCACTGTCTTCTGGCTTGTAGCGTTTCTGCTGAGAGGTCTGCTGTTTGTTAGTCTGATGGGCTTTCCTTTGTAGGTAACCTGGCCTTTCTCTTTGGCTGCCTTTAACAATTTTTCTTTCATTTTGACTTTGGAGAATCTGATGAACTTATGTCTTGGGGTTGATCTTCTTTTGAAGTATCTTAGTGGTGTTCTCTGTATTTCCTGAATTTGCATGTTGAGGAAGTTCCTGAAATGTGTTTTCCAGCTTAGTTTCATTCTCCCCATCTCTTCCAGGTACTGCAATCAATTGTAAGTTTAGTCTTTTTATAGTTCCATATTTCTCTGAAGCTTTGTTTGTTCCTTTTCATTCTTTATTCTCTAATCTTTTCTGCATATGTTATTTCAGCAAGATGGTCTTCAAACTCTCATATCCTCTCTTCTGCTTAGTCAATTTGGCTATATTGATAATTGTGTATATATTATGAAGTTCTTGTGCTGTGTTTTTTAGCTCTATCATGTCATTTATGTTCCTCTCTAAAATGGTTATTCTAGATAGCAGCTCCTATAACCTTTTATCAAGGTTCTTAGCTTCTTTGCATTGGGTTAGAACACGTTTATCTAGCTCAGTGGAGTTTGTTATTATTACCCACCTTCTGAAGCCTACTTCTGTCAGTTCATTCATTTTATCCTCCTTCCAGTTCTGTGCCCTTGCTGGAGAGGTGTTACAATCATTTAGAGAAAAGGCACTCTGGCCTTTTGGGTTTTCAGCTTTTCTGTTGTTGATTCTTTCTCATCTTCATGAGTTTGCCTAGTTTCGATATTTGAGGCTGCTGACCCTTGGATGGGGTTTCAGTTGGGACGTTTTTTCATTGATGCTGCTGTTGTTGCTTTCTGTCTGTCTGTTTTTCTTTCGATAGTCAGGTCCCTCTTCTTTAGAGCTGCTGTGGTTTGCTGGGGGTTCAGGCCCTATACTTCTCGTTCACTTCCTGCCTGGAGATGTCACTCAAGGAGACAGGAGTATAGTAAAAATGGGTTCCTGCTCTTTCCTTTGTGATCTCTGACCTTGAGGGGCAACAACTTGATGCCAGTAGGAATGTTCCCATATTAGGTGTCTGAAAACTTAACTATTGAGGGTCTTACCCAGTTGGGTGGCAAGGGGAGTAGGAGCCATTTAATGAAACACTTTCACTGTCCCTTGGTGGAGGGGGTGTGCTTCACTTTAGGGAAACCCACTTGTCTGGGCTCCCAGAGTCCTCAGAACTAGCAGGAGGAAAGACTATGTCTGCTGGTCTGTGGAGACTGTAGCCGCCCCTCCCCGTAGGGCCTCAGGCACTGGGAATTCAGAGTTCTGTCCCTGACCCTGAGGCTGGAGTTGTTGGAGTTCTTACAGGGAAGCCCTGGCCAGTGAGGAGTGATGGATGAGGGTCAGGCCTGAAGAGGCACTCTGGCCACAGTCTCTCATAGCCAGTGTGTTGGGCTGAGGGGGATCCCTCTTGGGACCAAGCCGTCCAGCTTCCCTGGCTACAGCAGGGGGAAAAGGCAGCCTGGAGCTACAGAGATGGCTTCTGTCCTTCCCTGCCCAGGGAGCTTAGCGTGTTAGGCAGCTATCAGTCCCAGTGTTGGCTGCCACCCCTCCCCTAAGGAGCTCAAATCCCTTAGACAGCAGGAAGCCACAGCTGTGATTCTGGCTGCCCCTCCTCACAGGAGCTTGGCAGGCTTAAGCAGATTGTAGCAGAGCAGTTGTTGAGAATCGGCAGGGCTCCATGGTTGGGACCCTAGGCCCCGGTGGTGTGGGCTCACAAGTAAAATTTTTTGATTCGTGGGTTGCACAGTTCAATGGAAAAAGCACAGTTTCCCTGGTTGGGTAGAACGATCACTCACTGCTTCCCTTGAGTAGGGGGCAGGAGCTCCCCTGCCCCATGTTGCTCTCAGGTGGGCTGCAGTAGACTACACTGCTCTTCCTTCCTCTCACACCAGCCACTTAGTCAGTTCCGATGACAGAACCTGGATACCTCGGTAGCTGGTACAGGATTTGCATGCTGTTATGGTTCTTTTCGATGGGTGCCTCTGATCACTGCTGCTTCCAGTTGGCCATCTTTGTAAGTCTATATTTCAATACAAAAGACATAATTGACATAATTAAACATAAACTCATTATAAATCATAAAGTATCAGCAACCTAGTTATAGAAAGATTTCCAAAACCAAATGAAAAAAATATAGTAAAAACCAAAACACACACAATACCTAAAAGTGAAATATTAAAATATCCTCTTTAAAATCCATAACATTACATGATTATATGATACCACAGTTCATAATCAATATTTATGTGAGATCCTACTGATTGGAATAAGACCAAAAAGTACGTACATGAACAATATAAAAAAAGTTGTAGACAATGTACATATCAATATTAAAAAACATTAAAATGTATAAAGGCAATATTCAAACTAATAAATTTCAAGAAAATTGTTGGATACCATATCAATATGAAAATATCAAGAGCATATCTATAAGCTATTTGGGATACATCAGTTAAAATAAAAGACAAAAGTATAGTTTGGGGGGGACATTTAGATTCAGAAAATACAATTAGAAATGCCCAATAACAGAGCACATAATGTATTTAATTATTTAAATTATTTGAGAATCTTCAGTCATTTTTGTTTTTTTAAATATATAATCCTCACATAATTCACCATAAAACTCAAGTGTACACTTCAGTGGCTTTTAGCCATCACCACTATCTAATTCCAAAACATTTTTTTAGAGAAAAATGAGATTCCCATAGAGACCCCTGCTCCATAGCAGTAATACCTTATTCCCTTCATTTCTCAATACTTGATCATCATTAATCTATTATTTTATGTCTCTATAATTGGTATATTCTGGACATTTGACTTAAATGGAATGATACAATATGTGATTTTTTGTGTATGAATTCTTTTGTTGAATGAACATAATGTGTTGCCAAGGATGGAGAATAATTTGAACCTTGCATTTTGCTAGTGGAAATTTAAAACAGTACAGCCATTTGTGAAACAGTGCGAAAGTTTCTCAAAAAGTTAAACACGAGTTGCTGTGCGACCTAGCATCTGCCTTTTATGATCAATCTTCAAATAACCAACCTGGCCAATATTAACCAGCCACTCCCTCCCTCACTTGCGGTTATTCTATAGATTTAAAGAAGGCACAGTGATGTAGACTTCAATACCAAGACTCTGAAATCAGGAGTATCTACAATTGAGTTCTTATTCACCAGCTTACTTGGTATTGACTTTTGTAATTTCAATAACATTGCCATCTTTATTTATTCATTCACCAAATACTTTAGAACTTCAACTATATGCTTTACACTATCAGAAGTGACAGAGATACAAGAGGGAAAGCGGGATTTTTCATTCTGTTGGAGAAAGCATAAAATATTTATTTTAATGTTACTATATTTATATTAAATATAATACATTGTATTTTTATATAAATATAATGAAATCAGATATTGATAAAGTTCATTAAAAATAGAAAGCAATAGAGACAATGTGTAATGTATGTAAGTCTGTGCAATATTACAGTATATATATAGGCAATAGCTGTGTCAAGATGACACTCCTGCAGAGATGTGAATGAATTGACACAGAGGTTCAAGCAGATATCTACAGGGACAGCTTTAGAGCATTAGAGACCAAAGTAAAGAAAAAGTGCAAATACACTGACTACTACCCTGACTGTATTAGTTCCAGTGGTCCCGAAGCAGCATGGAAACTAGCATGGCATGAGCTGAGTGATCAAGGTGTGGAATTAAAGAAAATGTGGTCACAAAAGTAGAATCCACCAAAGTAGTGGCCTATGATGCAGGAAAAAGAATATGGGTTCCTAAAAGCAAGTTAGGAAAGTGTTTTAAAATGGAGTAGTTGACTGACTATCCCATTTTACCCAAAACTCTCCTGATTTCACCACTGGCAGTCTGTGTCCAGAAAAACTCTCAGTCCCAGGTCAAACAGGACATCTGATGAAGGCTTACAATTTCATTAGAATTGGCAGCATGAAAACCTTTCCTGGCCTCAATAAAAACATAGGTAAAGTGGTAAAGAAAAGCTGATATTTTGTGCATTGAAGAAAAAATAGGAGTAACTACCAGAATAAGGTTCATGAAGAATATGTACACAAGTCTTTTGGACACTATAAAAGAAAACTAAAGGTGGAAAAGTAGATCAATGGTTTTTGGGTTGTTTGCTTTATGTTTTTTGTTTAAAAAAAAAAAGTAGATTCCCTACTCCACTCTCTCCATCCAATGACCTTCTTGATTCAGCAGGTATGGCATGATATATGTGTGTGTGTGTGTGTGTGTGTGTGTGCGCGCGATATCAATCATTCCCACTTTTTACATTTCCTCCAAGCAATTGTTGCTATTAAGGAATTTTGGAAATTCCACTAATATTGGATATTCTTGTGGGAAAGTTCTTATTCTCTTCTTTCTAATAAATTGGCTCCTACATTTTCTTGAAGGCCAATTTAAAATTCTGCATTTTCCATTACACAGATTCTGGCATACTTTCTAATTCTTTTGTTTTTATGCAGGCTTTAATTGTCATCACTGTACATCACATTCCTAGGGGCTTGGTATATTTTAAATTTCCCTGGTTGTCAACACGTTTCTATTTCTTCCTTCTTTGTGCTCAGTATATGATTATGTATATATTAGGTGCTGGCTACATGCATGCTAGCTTGATTCCATTTGGAGATGCAATTACAGTACATCTGCAGTAGTTTACCATGAAGTTTTGGAAACCAAGAAGGTCTCAGTTTTAAACGTAATTTATGAAGATACATTGCGATCTGGGCCACTTAATAAATTTATAACATAAAATCCTCTAAAGGGTATTTATTTGCAGATTCTCTCTACTCACTCCACTGACCAGGTACAGCATACGAGTTCACTGTACTGCTCTAGCTGAGAGATACCTCACTGCCAATACCCAATTCATTGTTATTTATCTCAAAGTAATAGGAATACATTCTTCTCTCTTTTCTGCAGTGATGTCCAAATATTCAAAGCACAATTACAATGCTCTCTTCTTCTCCCAGAGGTGTAAATTCCAAGATACTCAGAATGAGAAATTAGAATGCCTTTTGCTCCATTTATAAAACCTGACAGCTTAATTCCAAAGACGCTGGACATTTAATTAATGAGAAGTGAAACAACCCTTCAACATTAAAAAGAAAATCTATAATTTTGCCTCTTCTAGAAAGCAGAGTGAAATGTCAAATTATTTTAGGTCTTCAGACAGGATATTTTATAACTTTTATGATATAAGTGTTTCATAATAATGTCAAAACTTCTGCTCTATTAAGCCAGCATGCAACTGATCCAATACAAATTGCCTATGACACTAAATTGTATTGATGCCTTACCACAGAGATAAACTTGGCTGTGGAAAGTAGACCATGCCCCATCAGCAGTAAAAGAAAGATATCTGGGAAATGGCACGACAAAGCTACTTACCACTTCTGGAATTGCTTGCCGGTAGCAGCAGCTTTGAGGTGGACCTGCTTAACCCTGAGTAACCGGGAGCAGAAGGATTTAAATTGGAACTGACAGTCTGGTTTTATATGGTAATTCTCTATTTGCTCCAGCTTCTCTGTTTACTCAGCCTTCAAGTATATCCAGTATGTTCCTTAAAGGCACTCCAAGCTGCAAATTCTGTAGGATCAAATGTCTGGCCAGGACAGCAAATGAAAATGTTGACAGATGTAATTCCCAGTAGTTGGCGCACTTGCAGTACTTTTCAAAATAGGTATCAAAATACCTATTTTGAAAATATCAAAATATATTTATGTTTTTGCAAATATATATGTTTTGCAAAATACATATATGTTTTTGCATATACATATTTTGAAAATATTTAAAATAGCTCCTCCAAGTACCAGGACTGATTAACAGCTACAAATAATTTGAAAATAGTTTATAATACTATGAACCTGCATCTGCAATTATAGAAGATTCCTGTAGATATTAGAGAGCCTTTTGTTTGTAAATCATGACAGCTATTTCTCCAGTTATATATTTATAGATTCTAAGACAAGCAAAACGTATGAATACTGGACATGAGAATGTTTTATTCCTCTAAGTGGGAAATGAAATGCAAACACTTATCCAAGGTAAGATGATGTTGAAAAAAACTTCAAATATATTTTTAAAAACACTAAATGTAGAAGGATTAGGCACATTGTATAATGCTTAAGAGTGTGATATAAAATGGGATTGAAATGACAGAAAGTTATATTTTAACTTAAGGAAAGTGTAATGCTTATTTGGAATTTGTTCAACATTTAGTTGATTGTAGGAAGATGTAGTGAATTTTTTATCTCTGGAGATATTTAAGCAAAAATATGACATATTGAATTAAAAGCGATGATCAAACTTTCTTTGAATATACCCCATATTGTGAAAATTAACATTAATTTTTTAATAAACAAATATAGGCTTCCTAAAGTAGTATTCTTAGGATGTATTCTGATATTCTCTATACTACTTTATATTAAAATACTAGTTGTCATGCCTCTCAAAATGTATTCTGTACATTACTAACATTTCACAACACACACTTTGAAAAACACTTAACTAAATGTCCTCTTACATAATTTAAAATCTTATGATTCTATCAAAATAAAACATTACTGCATAACCTGATGCATTATAAAAGATAATTCACATGTCTATTGCCTGAGTAAGATAAATCTGACTTATAACTGCCTCATAGACTTGACAAGAGATTCTTTGTCAGTAATATGGTGAGGACCTTAATATTTTCTGGAATCATGTCATAGTCTTAGGAGGCTCTAGAAATCAATGAGAAAGCAAGAAAAGATTTTCAGTGTCAGGGTCAGCACTAAGTTGCTCATTGTCTAAGATATGGGAGGTTCTCTTGAGACAGGCAGTCCCATCAACTCTGGACCAGGAATGGATGAGAGGAAGCTTTAGTTTCAGAGCCCAAGGCCATAGCTCTCAAGGTCTTGTTCCAGACAACTCTATGCCAACACATAGAGATGCTGTCACCTCTACTAACGTAGACTTCTAAAGAAATGGGAATCTCATTATATCATGGAACAACCACCACTGACCACATGCAATCTTGGATACTAATATGTATGTTATATTAAATCTATAATAAATACTAAATATTAAAGAACTGTAATCTTCTATTTTGTTTTTGTATATATCTTTATATTGTGCCTTTTTGAAAGGTTATATGTGGTTAAATAGTCTTTCATTTTATTAACTCTTGGCCAGTTTTAGTAAAATTATATTGAAAAAGTGACTGAGGTATACTAGAAAAATAATAGAGATTAAAATAATAAGATAGACCTGAATTAAATTATCACGTCTTCTTACTTAATGTGTCTGAGAGTCGGTTTCCTAAACCGCAAAATGGGCCTCAGTCCTATACAATTGTTGTGAAAGTTAACCCATAAGCCATAGCCATATATATACATATATGTATATACACACATACATATATTATATATATTTTATTACCTAATGTATGTATATTACATATATACATTATACCTTATATTTATTGTATTCACATGCATACATATATATGTATACATATATAGATTATATATACACACACCTTATATATACACACATACATTATATTGTATGTATATGAGAATATATATATGCACATAAGAATGAGCTATATACGTACACATAAAAATGTATATCTATACACACATATATACATATAAGTATATATACACACATCAGAATTATATATGTATATAAGATATATATATGTATATAGATATAGATATATAGATATCTTAAGAATGCCTAGAAACTTCCATAGCCAAGAGGAACCTAAGGAAAACAAAATGTAATGTGATTTCCTGGGTGGAATCCTGCAACAGAAAAAAGGACAGGTAAAAACTCCAGGAAATACGAATACAAGATAAACTTCAGTTAATAATAATGTATAGTATTATTTGCTCATAAACTGTGACAAATGTACTAAACTGATGTAAAATGTTAACAATAGGGGAAATTGAGTATAGGGTAAATAGGATCTCTATTTTATTAGAGTTGCTTTTTTAAATTTTTATTTTTGAATTGTTCTTGTAAATCTTCAAACAACTCTAAAATTAAAAGTTTATTAAAAACAAATAGTGCCTACAAAAAATAAAATGTTAACCTGAGGGGAAATTGTGTATAGAGTATATGGGAACTCTATACTATCTACATAATGTTTTTGAAAATCTAAAAATATTCTAATATTTATTATAAAGATTGCCTAGAAAAAAAATAATAAAACTAACTAGTGTGTATGTCTATATATGTATATATACATATTAAATCAACTACTCATAAAAGACTTAGAATTCTGAAAAGTTTTTCTCAATTTTTGAAAATTTCCCAAATTCTTGGAAGTTTACATGAAGTAGAATAGAATGAGAAGGCATTTAATCTTGTGTTTGCTTCTATTTAATTTTTAAATTTTCATAACAGACTTAGCTAGGCTTTCTTGAGTTTCTGAGCTTTCATCAATTAAACAGATATGGTTTACATAAATCTGCATTAAAACAGAGGCTAAATGATCTTTCTGATGATGATAAACAGTTTACCTTCTAACAACGTTGTAGGCTTGCGAATAACAAAGGGAATCAGTATGGATAACTCGATTTAATTGGTTATTAGCAGGTTCACACTGTTGATATTGTAGTTCAGACTCCTCCACACTTATGTAACAATTAATTACCACTTGATGTTATGGCTAATTTTATCTCACATTTTCTTTCTTAGGCCTCAAATTGTTACTTTGAATCACCAGGTTTGTATTTACTAATATAACTTATGTAGATAAATTTACAATATTGGAATCTTGAAAAATACTCACTTAATATATAGCCTAAGTTTGAATAATATACTTTCGTAAGTTTGAATAATATACCCTGGCATCTCTCTCCTAATATCAAAAGTACAAAATAGCTTCTTTACCCTCACCTGACCTCTCCCAACACACGCACTCAACAGATGCCACACTATTAGGAGCATATACGTGGGAATTATAAGTGAGGTCAGGTACTGGACCTACCACATTTTGTGGGCTTTGTTTTCCCCACCTGGAGATAAGTAAGATTATGAAATCCATATTCTTACAAAGAATAAACAACTGTATTGACATTACATGGCCTCAGCCTGACACTACCTTAAGCTTCACCAGCACCTTCCCGGATCTATTCTGTAACAGACTTTCATCCATAGCTCAGACAACCTTATCTATTTCCTAGATTTCTGTAATCTACTCACTGGCCTCAGATTGTTTCTAAAATTTAAAGTTATGTTTGAAAATAAGAAAAGTAAACTCCCATCCCACCCTGCAACCAATGTTTATTTGTTGATTAAATGTTTACATTACTAGGTATATTACTTGATGTATCTGGCAAAGTTTTATGCTTTAACCATCACATATCAGAACCATTCTGATTTTAAGTTAGTAAACTTTTCTTTGCTTCATCTTTTTGTGGTACTGTTTATTTTGTCTCCTAGTTAGTTAAAGGCTGAACTGCAATGATTGAGAGGCATTAGGATGGGGCATTTATTGCACATTTGTTTCTCTCCAAAATTAACTGCACAACTATCATGTTTTAGTACTTCTTAGTGAATTCTGAAGATCACTAGGTTTAACACTTTACTACAACTGAATTTGAAAATTCTTCAACTGAAGCAGTCCAGCTATGAGATTTTATGGTGGCTGTAGTTATGAAATATTGTGTTGTCACTTATAATTTTACCCACATAGCAAGAAAAACATCTTCTGCTACAGAAATAAGTATGTAAAGAAGAGCAATTTTAAAAAGTAAGTAGCAGATTTGTCCATTATGAAATTAACTGTTTTCTCAGTGGTAGTTTAGTCATGGAAGAACGACGGGTAGCTCCTGAAGAGGAGATAGGATTATATGTTTTGAAGATAGATGCTTTGTTAAACTTACTTACAAGAGTTATGAGAACTTAATTTCCTGAAACATAGTCCCTTAGTGTAATTAAGTGAACTCTGTGAAAGGAGAAACAGTAAAGATGTAAGCTTTAAAAAATTTTTAAAAAAGGATCTTACATGCTGGGTCATTTCTCTGAGATTGGAGATGAGAATGCAGATATGAATTTCAATGAATGGTACAGATCAGAACTGCTTTTAGATGTAATGAGTGCTCCAGAGACATTGAATCAAAGAGGGCTTGTAGGAACCCGGTAGAACTGACATCTAGATCTGCAGCCTTAACTCCTCAGTGAAAGTCTCCATGGCCCAGTGTGGTAATAACAGAGAGGATAAGCATGGCAAAACTATAGTGTAAATTTGTATCTGATATTGAGTGTAAGAAAATGAGTTAAGCCACACAATTATATTGCTGAAGAAGCAAAAGTCTGAAGGCAACAACCCTAGTTTCCTTTCTCATTTTTCCAGAATCATAAAGGCCTGATGATTCTCTAACATCGTTTGGATGACAGAAAAGTCACAGTAATGCCTAACATTATAAAATTACAGCTTATTTATTGATATCTATTTGGAACCAGATTTGACAATATTTTGAGCATTCAAGATTTTGTTTAATTTTCCCTCTTAGATACTGCATGGCCAATTAATGTTTCCATCAAAAAATGCTATTAAAAAACCCTCACATTCTAAAGCAATGTAAATTCGTACAGAATTCTTTATTCAGGCCATGTGTCAGATCACCTGTACAGGTTTAGACTCCCAATCAAATTAATTGAAGTCATCAGAATTTTCACATGTGGGACCTCCATAAGTGATGCTGACACACACTTAGGAAGATTGAGAGTGATTAAAATCTAAAAACATAATGTCAAAACCTAACACTATTTATAAACTTTCATCAGAAATAAAATGTAATGTAGAACAAAAGATAAATGAAATAAAACACAGCCACCCCGCTTCTGCTCTTTTCCATCCTAACTAACTTTATGAGAAATTAGCTTGAGGATTGTTTTCTATGTACTAATGCTCCTCTCATGTTAAATCAGTAAAAGACATGTATTTAAACACTTGAAATTCTGACTTACTGAGTTCAAATCTTATTTTTAAATAAGTTTAAATCTCACACCCTATTTTATTAATAGTCAGATGATTCACCTGAAAGGTATATTTTAAATGTCTCAGTTCAAAAATCATCAATCTATAATAAATATAAGTAAATATATGACCTTTCTTTTGAATTTCTTAAACTGGATCTCAAGCATTTAGTTAATTTTATATTTATGAAAATAAAAACTGTAGTGCATAATTTATCTAACTTTAAATACATATTTTATCATAATAGATTTATATCCTATACTTAACTGATGGGATTTAGATTGCTCTAATACATACAGATATATGTCTAGATTACCAAAAACTGAAGTTGATTGTAAAAAATGATACTAGAAAATAATGCTTATGTAGTCAATATTGTTCTGTAGATATTTCCTAAGGTTATTTAAACCAAATATTTATATGTTATTTCATTTTTATATAGAGATATTATGCATGCATTGTGGAATAAAAAACAAAAATAACATATTGATATCATTAAAAATTCTTATGTAGGATTTTATACAGTGGACAATGGATAATGAGATGTAAGTTCAATAAGATTAAGAAATAGCCCTGGAAAATTGAATTTGGTTTGGAAAAATTAATATGGACTAATAATGATTTTTTTAGAAAATCTATTTTATTTGCTTTGTCCCTTGAAAACGCCACACACTCAGAGACCCAATCTGAAAGTCAACAACTACAAAGACAACAGGTGGATAAATACACAAACATGGAAAGAAACCAGCACAAATGGGATGAAAACACCCGAAACCAGAATGCCTCTCCTCCTAGAAGGGATCACAACTCCTCACCAGCAAGGGAACAAGGCTGGATGGAGAATGAGTGTGTCAGATTGACAGAATCAGCCTTCAGAAGATAGGTAGTAAGAAACTTTTGTGAGCTAAAAGAACATGCTCTAACCCAATGCAAAGAAACTAACAACCTTGAAAAAAGATTTGACGAAATGCTAACAAGAATAAACAACTTAGAGAGGAATATAAGTGAATTGATGGAGATGAAAAACACAACACAAGAACTTTGCAAAGCATACACAAGTTTCAACAGCCGAATTGACCAAGCAGAAGAAAGGATATCAGAGGTTGAAGATCAACTCAATGAAACAAAATGAGAAGGCAAGATTAGAGAAAAAGGAATAAAAAGGAATGAACAAAGTCTCCAAGAAATAAGGGACTATGTGAAAAGACCTAATCTACATTTGAAAGGTGTACCTGAATGTGACGAAGAGAATGAACCCAAGCTGGAAAATACTCTTCAGGATATTATCCAGGAAAACTTCCCAAATCTAGCAAGGCAGTCCAATATTCAAGTCCAGGAAATACAGAGAACACCACAAAGATATTCCTCAAGAACAGCAACCCCAAGGCACATAATCATCAGATTCACCAGGGTTGAAATGAAGGAGAAAATGC
>PVKV010031927.1:0-20428 GCA_004027835.1 Alouatta palliata | reverse complement strand
CCTGGGTTCAAGCAATTCTCCTGCCTCAGCCTCCTGAGTAGCTGGGACTACAGGCACGTGCCACCATGCCCGGCTAATTTTTGTATTTTTAGTAGAGACGGGGTTTCACCATGTTGACCAGGATGGTCTCGATCTCTTGACCTCGTGATCCACCTGCCTCGGCCTCCCAAAGTGCTGGGATTACAGGCGTGAGCCACCGCGCCCGGCCGGATTGGAACAATTCCTAAGGGCTGTGTGTGTGTGGGGGGTGTGTGGCTATGTGTGTGTGTGTGTATATATATATATATATATATATATATATATATATATATACATTTTTTTTTTGAGACAGATTCTTGCTCTGTCTCCCATGGTGGAGTTCAGTAGTGTGATCATGGCTCATTGCAGTCCAGACCTCCCAGGCTTAACTGATCCTCCCACCTCAGCCTCTTGAATAGCTGAATCTACAGGTGTGTGCCACCACACCCTGCTAATTTATTTTTATTTTCTGTAGAGATGAGGTCTCCCTATGTTGCCCAGGCTAGTCTCAAACTCCTGGCCTCAAGTGATTCTCCCAGCACAACCTCCCAAAGTATTGGGATTATAGGTATGAGCCATTGTACCTGGCCATGCTTTAATGCTTTATTCTATTTTACAACTCTATAGTATTCTGTCTTAGAGGACTTTTTTTTTTTATGACTCCGCTTGTGTAGAAAGAGGACTTTTATTTAATCCCCTATTTTTTGATATTTTGGTGCTCACAATCTTTTATTTCAATTATAGACAATGCTACAATGAATATGTACAAAATTGTGTGTGAATGTGTGCATGAAAGTCTGCTCTTTGTATGAATTCCTAAAGGTGGAACTGCCAGGTCAATGTATTTTTATTAATTTTGTAAGATATTGACAGTCTGCCCTCTATAGAGTTTGTATCACTTTAAATTTTTACCAACAATGTATGAGAGTATCTATGGCCCATACCTTTACCAACACAGTGTGTTATCAAACTTTTAGAAACATTTTGAACTTTGCCAATCTACATAAGGATTCTCACCTGAGGTTCACAGGCCTCAAGAAGGGGTTTCTATCCCTGTAGAACCAATGTCCACCTTCCATACCAAATCTCAGTTTTGCTGGTGCGATGGCTCACACCTGTAAACTCAGCACTTTGGGAGGCGAAGGCAGGTGGATTCTCTAAAGTCAGGAGTCGAGACTAGGCTGGCCAACATGGCAAAACCCCACCTCTACTAAAAATACAAAAAAAGAAAAAAAATAGCTGGGCATGGTGGCGGGTGCCTGTAATCTCAGCTACTTGGGAGGCCAGGGCAGGAGAATTGCTTGAACCTGTGAGGCGGAGGTTGCAGTGACCTCAGATCATACTACTGCACTCCAGCCTGGGAGATGGAGCAAGACTCTTAAAAAAAAAAAAAAAAAAAAAAAAAACTCAGTGTCAAAAAATCTCACACTAGTTGCAAGGGTTATTGCCAAGTTTAAAATGAGGAAACTGAGACCAGCCTAGGAAAATTAAATGCCAATTAATTAAGCTCCTGAACGAGGTTCTGCAGTCTGGAAAAGGGGGTCAGAGAAGTCTCGCTTGACTCCGCTTGGGCATGGGATTTTATAGGGACTGAAGGCATTTGATTGGTTGTGGAGAAACAGGACGTGGATGGGGCAAGCTGCTACTGGTAGGTAGGCGGGATTTCCGGTGAGCAGGCCGCCCAGGGGGAGTGGGACCTGGACGGAGCGAAATGCTATTGGGCAGGTTTTGGCGGGGCTTCTTTTAAATTTTGGCGGGGTTTTCCAACAGCGAGCCAGGTGCCGGGTGCAGAGTTTAGTGTTGAGTGCAGAGGTGGGTGTCGAGTGCAGAGGTGGGTGTCAGGTGCAGAGGTGGGTGTCAAGTGCAGAAGTGGGTGTCAAGTGCAGAGTAGTGACGTAATTTCCAGGCGCAGGGAGGGATGGGCGAGTCCGAGCTCCCGGCGAGGCAACCGGCCTTACACTGGTGTCTTCACTTCGACTCTCTGTCTCTTGTTATCGTCAATCCACTGGCTCTACCAATTTTTAGTATGAACCTCCTTTCTGCTTGTCCCCTTCTCCAGCATAGGTTCTATAGCTCAGTGCTGTGAATACTCCCTTGCCTAATGTCTTCATCACACCTGCTAAGCAAAACTCTGTACTGGTTAAATTCGACTCCATTCTGCTTTGTACCTGCAAAAGGAACTGAATATATCTGGAGAAAAACTCGCAACCATTCTGACTGGTCTTGAAGCCTCAGTGGGCTGTTGGCAAATGTGACTGTTTGTCACTCAAAATGTGACTGTTCCCAATAGGTCCACTTTCCCAGCCCATCATCTCCCAATTTTTTCTTCCCTTTCAAACCTCCTCCCATATCTCCTCACTCCCTCTTTCAGCTACTAATCTTGCTTTTTCACCAAAATTAGAAGCAGAAAAGAACTCCCATATCCTTCCATGATCAAATCACCTGAGTACATATCTGATTCCCTGCCTTTCCTCCTCTTATACCATATACAATGTCCATACCCCTGACTAAGACTTATCTTTTTTTTTTTTTAAGAGACAGGGTTTCACCATGTTGGTCAGGCTGGTCTTGAACTCCTGACCTCAGGTGATCTGCCTGCCTTGGCCTCCCAAAATGCTGGGATTACAGGCGTGAGCCACCATGCCCAGCCAAGACTTATCTTTTCATTGCGATCAGCTCCAGGGACATTGATCCTGTAATTACCCGATGCTTTCTGCTCAAAGCTCTTTAAATCATCCAGTTATCCCATATCTGCTCTTCATTTGCCTACCTCCTCATGCCTCAAGATTCTGTTCTAATGTCCCTTCCACTTGGAGGTTCCTGTAACACACTCAGATCTCAGAAATTTCCTTTTCCGACAGCCCCACCTGTCTAAAGAGCTAGGTTTCCACAGGTTCACAACCAAGGATTAAAAGACAAGCCCAACCAGGCACGGTGGCTCACGCCTGTAATCCCAGCATTTTGGGAGGCTAAGGTGAGTGGATCGCTTGAGATCAGAAGTTGGAGACCAGCCTGGCCAACATGGCGAAACCCCGTCTCTATTAAAAATACAAAAAATTAGTGTTACAGCTCTTTTAGAATTTGTCTAGCAGGCTTTCTGGTTGTTGCTGGAAAGCCCCCCAAAAAAGATAAAAATTATTTATAATAAAAAAATAAAATAAAAAATAAAAATACAAAAAATTAGCTGGACGTGGTGGCGCACATCTATAATCCCAGCTACTTGGGAGGCTGAGGCAGGGGAATTGCTTGAACCCATGAGTTGGAGGTTGCAGTGAGCCGAGATTGTGCCACTGCACTGCAGCCTGGGTGACAGAGTGAGACTCAGTCTCTTTTTTTTCAAGATGGGGTTTCACCATGTTGGTCAGGCTGGTCTTGAACTCCCAACCTCAGGTGATCCGCCCACCTTGGCCTCCAAAGTGCTTGGATTACAAGCGTGAGCCACCGCACCCGGCCGACTCAGTCTCAAAAAAAAAAAAGGCAACCCCTTCCAAAACCAGGTCCAAAATAGCAAGATGAGGAGACCACCAAAGTGTGGACCAAAGGGGTCCCCAACTACAGTAGCTGTGCTTCCAGGGGGTACCTATACGTGCCTGCATCACAGAATCTGTCACCCTGTGTGTTGAGTTCTGTATACAGTTAGACTGGGACTAAGGGCAGAAACTGTGCCTTATTAATCTTTGTAACCTGGCAGAGTGCTTTATGAGTATACTGGTTGAATGACTAAGGAATAAGGATGTCTTGGGCTTGTATGTATAATATTCCTAGGAGTTTGGGGTATAGCTGCACAGCTTATTGGAATGAAGGATAACTGACCAGGTAAAGATGCAGTCTCTCTCCCCTACCATACTGGCAAAGTTAAAGGTAAGCCACAGAGAAGAATCATTTGGGAAACTCAGAGACAGACCAACCGAGGATATCGATCTTTTTTTTTTTTTTTTTTTGAGCTAGAGTCTCACTTTGTCACCCAGGCTGGAGTACAGTGGCACAGTCGTAGGTCACTGCAGCCTCTGCCTCTTGAGTTCAAGTGATTCTCCTGCCTCAGCCTCCCAAATAGCTGTGATTACAGGCAAGTGCCACCATGCCTGGCTAATTTTTGTATTTTTTTGTAGAGATGGGTTTTCACCGTTTTGGCCAGGCTGGAACTCCTGACATCAGGTGATCCGCCCGCCCACCTGGGCCTCCCAAAGTGTTGGGATTACAGGCGTGAGCCACTGCGCCCGGCCAATCTTGAACGTCTCTACACTGCTTTAATAGTTCATGTCCAATTTCTTTGAACTCCTATCACTTTCTTCTCTGCTCCCTTTACTCTTATTTCCTTCTTTCTCTTTTAATGTTTCTTTTTTATTTGTCTCTTGTTTTTTGAGACGGAGTTTCGCTCTTGTTGCCCAGGCTGGATTTCAGTGGCGCGATCTCGGCTCAGTGCAACCTCCACCTCCCGGGTTTAAGCTATTCTCCTGCCTCAGCCTCCCGAGTAGCTGGGACCACAGGCACCTGCCACCACCCCTGGCTAATTTTTGTATTTTAAGTAGAGACACGGTTTTGCCATGTTGGCCAGGCTAGTTTCCAACTCCTGACTTTGGATGACTCTCCCGCCTTAGCCTCCCAAAGTGCTGGGATTATAGACCTTAGCCACCACGCCCGGCCTCTCTTAATATTTCTTAAGAAAACAAAAAAATAGGGATATTGATTTTCTAGCTGCCCCAAATAACCTTTCCTTTTTGTGTCCCTTGGTCTCAGTCCCAGTCACTTCCTATCCACCCTCTGGCTAATTTGTTCTTTCTGTAACAGACCACCTAGACTGTGTCTATGCGGTTGGGCAGAGGCGTGATGGTTGAACACTCCTGGCGGGAGACTGCAGGCACTTCAGCTACATCCAGTTTCGTATCAGGAGCAGGTACCGCCCGGCGGGACACTTACATTCCCTTTGTGCGGGAGCACTGCGGTCCCAGCCGCCCGCGCCGTCCTGGGGGGGTCCCCGCCGTCCTGGGGGGGTCCCGCCCCAATCCTGGGCGAACCCCCGCCCCAATCCTGGGCGTGGTTCGCTGCTTCCGCCGTTGCTTCGGATTGGCTTCGAGGATCTGGCCCCTTGGCCAATCAGGCGCGGGGGCGTTGTCTGGGGCGGGGCTCCGGCCTCCTCGTGGCGAGTCCCGGATTTCCCAAGGCCGGGTGGGACCTTCTGGGCCTCGAGCCTCCGCGTCCTGGCTGGGAGACCCGGTGGACATGGCCTTGGCCACTGTGGCTGCAGCACGACGGGGCCTCGGCCGGGTTCCCCCTCTCCTGTGGCGCGGCTACCAGACCGAGCGGGGCGTTTATGGCTACCGGCCGAGGAAGCCCGAGAGCCGCGAGCCCCGGAGCGCCCTGGAGCGCCCCCCAGGTCTAGGATGGGCCCCGGGCGGTGGGAGCGGGGGCTGGGATGCCGAAGCCTCCCTTGCCTACTTGCAGTGGGGTGTCGGGGTCGGGGAGCCGGCCGCCGGCCTGAACGCGCGGCCGGTAGGGAGGAGCGGGAGGTGAGGAGAGCAGAGGGTGGGCGTGGGTCCTCAGTGTCGGGGTCATCCCTTGTCCAGCCTCTGCTACTCAGGATTCTTGAGGTCCCCGCTTGGGTGATCTCCCCATCTTGCTGGTCCGGACCTGGTTTTGGAAGGGCTTGTCTTTGTTGGAAACCTGTGAGAGACTAACTCGATTTTTCTATTATTATTGTTTTCCTAAGAGGGTCTCGCTCTGTCCCTCAAGCTGGGTGCAGTGCCGCGACAGCAGCTCACTGCAGCCTCGAACTCCTGGGCTCAAGCGATCCTCCCACCTCAGCTTCCTGAGTAGCTGGGGACACAGAGGTACGACTACGCCTGCCTTTTTTTTTTTTTTTTTTTGAGACAGTCTCGTTCTGTCATGCTACCATGCCCGGCTAATTTTTTGTATTTTTAATAGAGACCGGATTTCACCATGTTGGCCAGACTGGTTTCGAACTCCTGACCTCAGGCAATCCACCCGCCTCGGCCTCTCAAAGTTCTGGGATTACAGGTGTGAGCCACGGCACCCGGCCTTTTTTTTTTTTTTTTTTTTAATTATTTTTACTAGAGATGGGGTCCCACCATGATGCCCAGGCTGGTCTTGAACTCCTGAGCTCAAGCTGATTCTCCAGCCTCGGCCTCCCAACGTGTTGGGATTACAGGCTGAGCCACTGTACCCAGCCTGGAAAACCAACTCTTTAATGAGGACCATCTCTGAGGCTTTCATGTGAGCAACTGGGGGGGTCCAAGACTGTGCTGCCTGGGAGAAGTGGCCAGTTAGTTCCAGTCTTGGGCGACAGCATGGTATTTATTATCGTTGTCTCCTTGTAGCTAGTCTGTTACTTTAATTTCAGAGTTTCACTGTTTGCTGAATTTGGAACTGTGTGCTGGTGAGCTTGCTTTCTTTTAGCCACTCTACACCTTGATACGTGCTGACGGTTTTAGTGAATTAACAGTCATGAATATCAGTTTTTGGAACTTCTGTTGCATACTCATTTGCAAGACTAATTTCTCATTTGCAAGACTAATTTTGAGTATTTGATTTATGCTCTAAAATTGTTGTATCATTATTCATCCTCACGGAGTAGAAGGTAAATACAGATTGCTTATTAGAGGAATATCATTTGGCATCTTTGATCTGCTTATTAGATGAACGTTGAAGATCCCCTTTTTCTTCTGGGCACCTGACCTTTGAATCTTGCATCAGTCACACACTGGAACTTCAATATTTTGCTCTTCGCCTCAAAGGGCATTTAAAATAAACCTTGTCTCTCTCTCTCTCTCTCTCTCTCTCTCTCTCTCTCTCTCTCTCTCTCTCTCTTTTTTCCTCCTAAGACAAAGTCTGGCTCTGTCTCCCAGGCTGGAGCGCAGAGCACAATCTTGGCTCACTGCAACCTCTGCCTTACTGGTTCAAGCGATTCTCCTGCCTCAGCCTCCCAAGTAGCTGGGATTACAGGCACCTGCCACCACGCCCGGCTAATTTTTGTATTATTAGTAGAGACAGGGTTTCACCATGTTGGCCAGGCTGGTCTCAAACTCATGACCTCAGGTGATCTGTCCACCTCAGCCTCCCAAAGTGCTGGGATTACAGCCTGAGCCACCATGCCCGGCCCTGTTTCTGGTGATTCTATAAGCAGGTTGCTACAGTCAATTATCTCATCTTAACAGTATTTTGAAGCCTGAAAACTGTGATCTTTTATTTCCTGCTTCTGTGCTTTTACCATTCAGCTGTCTAAACATAATGCAGTTTACCTTGAGACCATCTGAAACAATAGGCTTGTGTGGGAAGCCCACACCTTTCATCTGATCATTAAGGCTGAGCTGGCTCATTGTCTATCAGAGAATGCTCCTAAATGGTGAAGAGAGGTTGAGAGTACTGACTGCCTCTTCAGAACTACCTCTTCTAATTGCTTCTACTTGTTCAACCTTGCCAGGGCCACAGAGAGTACCTCTTTTTTTTTTTTTGAGACAGAGTCTCACTCTGTTGCCCAGACTGGAGTGCAGTGGCATGATCTCAGCTCACTGCAACCTCCGCCTCCCAGGTTCAAGTGATTCTTGTGCTCAGCCTCCTGAGTAGCAGGCACTATAGGCTCATGCCACCACACCCAGCTGATTTTTGTATTTTTAATAGAGACGGGGTTTCACCATGTTGGCCAGGCTGGTCTCAAACTCCTGACCTTGTGATCTGCCCACCTTGGCCTCCTAAAGTGCTAGGATTACCGACGTGAGCCACTGCGCCTGGTCTATTTTTATTTTTTGAGATGAGATCTTGCTCTGTCATCTAGTCTGGAGTGCAGTGGTGCAATCACAGCTCACTGCAGCCTCAACTTCTGGGGCTCAAGTGACCTCGGCTTCCCAAGTAGCTGGTACCTGGGATGCCACCATGCATGGCTAGTTTTTTTCTTTTTGAGATGGAGTTTTGCTCTTGTTGCCTAGGCTGGAGTGCACTGGCGCAATCTTGGCTCATCACAACCTCTGCCTCCTGGGTTCAGGCGATTCTCCTGCCTCAGCCTCCCTCAGGATGATCTCAAACTCTCGACCTCAGGTGATCTGCCCACCTTGGCCTCCCGGATGCTGGGATTACAGGTGTGAGCCACCACCCCTGGCCGCATGGCTAATTTAAAAAAAAATTTAGTAGAAATGGAGTCTCACTATGTTGCCTAGGCTGGTCTCAGACTTCTGGAGTCAAGTGATGCTCCCATCTCAGCCTCTCAAAGTGTTGAGATCAAAGGCATTAGCCACTGCACCCAGCTCTTACTGTGTTTTAAAGTAACTTCTTTTTTGCTGATGGTAGCAGTTGAGACTGGCATATGGTCAGTTCTAGCCATTAGACCAGGAGGTTGAGCATTTGAATGATTTAGTCTTTTCTGTGATATCTGCCAGTTACCCTAAAAAGTAGCTTCTTGGTTGAGAGGAATGTTGGTGCCATGGATCACATACATCACTTTTTTGGTATTGGCAAATTAAGTCAAAGGACAAATCTTACTGGAAATGGACCCATGGCGTCTCCCACAACAGAGGTGACCAACAGTGAAGTGGGAGGAGATACAGTCAATGCTACAGACCTTCCCTCCCCTCTCTGTCCTTTGCCGGCCTTCTTTCTTCATGTATTTATCTTGGCTAAAATAAATGTTTACATAGGAGGACCACATCATTCACTAAGACTTCCCTTTTATTAAGGCTTTTTTTTTTTTGGAGATGGAGTCTCACTCTGTCACCCAGGCTGGAGTGCTGTGGCGCAATCTTGGCTCACTGTAACCTCCACCTCCCGGGTTCAAGCGATTCTCCTACCTCAGCCTCCCAAGTAGCTGGGACTAGAGGCCCACACTGCCACACCCAGCTACTTTTTTTTTTTTTTATTTTAGTAGAGACAGGGTTTCATGGTGTTGCCCTGTCTGGTCTTGAATTCCTGAGCTCAGGCAATCCTCCTGCCTCAGCCTCCCAAAGTGCTAGGATTACAGGCATGAGATACCACGCCCAGACTTATTAAGGCTTTACACAGATATGAGGCTGGGCTTGGTGGTTCATGCCTATAATCCCAGCACTTTGGGAAGCTGAGATGGGAGGATCTCTTGAGGCCAGGAGTTAAGGACCAGCCTGGCCAACATGGTGAAACCCCATCTCTACTAAAAAAATACAGAAATTAGCCAAGTGTGGTGGTGCACACCTGTAAGTCCCAGCTACTAAACTTGGGAGGTTGACACATGAGAATTGCTTGAACCTGGGAGGCAGACGTTGCAGTGAGCTGAGATCATGCCATTGCACTCCAGCCTGGGCGACAGAGCAAGACTGTCTCAAAAAATAAGTAGGCCGGGCATGGTGGCTCATGCCTGTAATCCCAGCACTTTGGGAGGCCAAGGCGGGAGGATCACCTGAGATCAGGAGTTGGATACCAGCTTGGCCAACATGGCGAAAACCTGTCTCTACTAAAAATATAAAAATTAATCAGATGTGGTGGCTGGTGCCTGTGGTCCAAGCTATTCGGGAGGCTGAGGCAGGAGAATCACTTGAACCCGGGAGGCTGAGGTTGCAGTGAGGTGAGATCGTACCACTGCAGCCCAGCCTGCGTGATAGAGCAAGACTCTGTCTCAAAAAATAAATAAATAAATAAGTAAAAATAAAGAAATAATTAAATAGATATTGAATTTGCCTCTCGTAACCTTTTTGATGGCGGTGGTTTCACTAGTTAAAATTTGACCTATGATGAGTGTTCTTTATAACTAGCTATTCATAACAGCTTGTACTTTTACCTCTGTAAACCTCAGTTTCCAAGGAAACTTGAATTTATCGACAATGCCAATTTAAAATGGAGGTGGGTTTAAAAAGTACACTGTGGTGATTCACAGGTGTACATTTTATCATAGAGGATATGAGCCCTCTGTTATGAAAAATGACAGAGTTTGGAGACCCTCAGGAGATGGTAGCCATGGGTTTCCAGGTCAGTGGTTACTTCCTTTGTCACTGAGTCTGGTAGTTGAAGTGAGGTTGTAGAGATGTTGCGTATTGAGAATGAGAGGGGCCTCTACTGGAGTCACAGAAAAAACATTTGAGGAAAACGTGAATGCATGAGAGATTTCTGAAAATACAGCTAATTCTAGAGCACAAACCCAGACCCAACAAAGCTAAAGATTTTTTATCTTTTATTTTTTTCTTGAGACAAGGTCTTGCTGTCTTGCCCAGGCTGGAGTGCAGTGACATGATCATAGCTTACTCCAGCCTTGATGTCCTGGGCTCAGGTGATCCTCCCACCTTAGCCTCCCAAGTAGCTGGGACTACAAGCATATGCCACCATGCCCAGCTAATTTTGTTTGTTTACTTGTTTTTTGAGACAATCTCACTCTGTGGCCCAGGCTGGAGTGCAATGGTACGATGTCAGCTCACTGCAAACTCCACCTCCTGGATTCAAGCGATTCCCTTGCGTCAGCCTCCCAAGTAGCTGGGATTACAAGTGCCTGCCACCGTGCCTGGCTAATTTTCTTTTTTCTTCTTTCTTTCTTTATTTCTTTTTTCTAATTTTCTTATTTTTAATAGAGATGGGGTTTCACCCTGTGGGCCAGGCTGGTCTCAAACTCTGACCTCAGGTGATCCGCCCGCCTCAGCCTGCCTCCCAAAGTGCTGGGATTACAGGCATGAGCCACCACACCCAGCCATTCCTTAAGTCTTGATGCTTTTTCATTAATCATTCTTCTACAATATTATTATTAGTATTATTTTTGAGATGAAGTCTCACTCTGTCACCCAAGTTGAAATGCAGTGGCGAGATCTTGGCTCCACCTTCCAGGTTCAAGTGATTCTCCTGTCTCAGCCTCCCAAGGAGCTGTGACTACAGGCACATGCCACCAGCTCAGCTACTATTTTTAGTAGATATGGGGTTTCACTATATTGGCCAGGCTGGTCTCGAACTCCTGACCTCGTTATCCCCCCGCCTTAGCCTCCCAAAGTGCTGGGATTACAGGTGTGAGCCACTCTGCCCAGCCTACAATATTACTTTTTAATGGCTCTCGACAACTGGAGATGAGTTAGTGCCATTGCTTGTCCATCAGAGGACTGGGGTTTTATAAAGAGAGAACTAACGATAGGGAGATGTCAGTGAAGAATGAGGAGGACCTGCCTTTGTCTTCAAGATTAGAGGGTGTGGGTGAGGGTCACTGTGTAGCTTCACCTTGTACTTGCACTTTCTGGGCACAGCCAAGTTCTGATGAAGCCTAGAGTGTGAGGAACGTTCAGGGAGGTTTGTTCTTGATGAAACCTAGTGCCAGAGGTCTCGGTGGAAGGCCTGGAGGCAGAGAGGGAAGGGGTTGGAAATAGGGTTGGTGGAAGAAGAAACTCCCGAAGAAATGGCAGTCTGCAGGAGCATGGGTTGCCAGGGTGATGGAGGAAGTTCCTGATGTGGGAGAGGACTTTCTCTGCCAGTGCCAAACTGCTACATGCCTCATGTTCTTTTGGGACAAGCAAGGTTCTTTTGTGCCAACTCCTGTGTCAGCATTCTAGAGTATCATTAGCAGTCTGGCTAGTGAGTAGTTAGAAATAGAATCAGTGGGCCAGGTGCTGTGGCTCACCCCTGTAATCCCAGCACTTTGGCAGGCCAAGGCGAGCAGATCATCTGAGGTCAGGAGTTCGAGACCAGCCTGGGCAACATGGTAAAACCCTGTCTCTACTAAAAATACAAAAATGATCTGGGTGTGGTGGCATGTGCCTATAATCCCAGCTACTCAGGAGACTGAGCCAGAAGAATCGCTTGAATCTGGGAAGCAGAGGTTGCAATGAGCCAAGATTGTGCCACTGCACTCCAGCCTGGCGACAGAGCGAGACTCCATCTCAGAAAAACAAAAACAAAACAAAACAAAACCCACAAAAATTAGCCAGGCGTAGTGGCACGCACCTGTAATCCCAGCTACTCGGGAGTTGAGGCAGAGAATTGTTTGAACCCAGGAGGCGGAGGTTGCAATAAACCGAGATTGTGCCATTGCATCCAGCCTGAGCGACAGAGCAAGACTCCGTCTCTGAAAAAAAAAAATTCAAAATATGCTAACAATTGTCTTTGGGTTCTGAAAATAAAAACACAAATTGTAAAAATGTGTTTCTTGGCCTTCTTTGGGAGGCCAAGGTAAGTGAATCACTTGAGGTCAGGGGTTCAAGGTGAACCTGGGCAACGTGGTAAAAGTCCATCTCTAACAACAACAGCAAAAAATTAGCCAGGTGTGGTGGTGCATGCCTATAGTCCCAGCTACTCAGGAGGCTGAGGCAGAAGAATCGCTTGAACCTGGGAGGCAGAGGTTGCAGTTAGCTGAGACTGTGCCATTGCACTCCAGCCTGGTGACAGAGCAAGACCCTGTCTCTAAAATAAATAAATAAATAAATAATAAGTTGCCTAGGGCTGTAAGAGCTTCTTTGAAAAGCTGATTTTTGTGATTTGCAGTCATCTCCTAAACTGTGTGTTTTTGAATTTTCCCCTGATTTAGTTGATCATGGTCTGGCCAGGTTAGTGACAGTATATCGCGAGCATGGTCACAAAGCTGCCAAAATCAACCCCCTCTTTACTGGACAAGCCCTGCTGGAGAACATGCCTGAAATCCAAGCCCTGGTGCAGACACTGCAGGGACCCTTCCACACGGCAGGTATGGCTGCTGCGCCGCAGGCGGGAGGTCGGAGCTGCACGCCAAGCGGGGGCCCTGCCTCTGCTCTTGAAGAAGTGGCATCCCCGCAGGAGCTGAACTTCCCACAGGCGTGAGGAGACCGGAGGAGACCGGAGGGGCACGTCGAAGTAGGGTCAGGGAGGAGCGTTCTTGGGATTCTAGCAGTTCTGACGAGGCCTGTTTTCTCAAGGTTCACAGACACTGAGTTGGCTGGATGCAGTGGCTGACATCCATAATCCCAGCATTTTGGGAGCCCAGAGTGGGAGGATCATTTGAGCCCAGGAGTTTGAGACCAACCTGGGCAACATAGTGAGACTCTTGTCTGCGTGCGTGCGCGTGCGCGCGCACACACACACACACACGCACACACACACACACACACACACACACACAATAGCTGGGTATGGGGCACACGCCTGTAGTTGCAGGTACTCAGGAAGCTGAGATGGGAGGATCGTTTGAGCCTGGGAAGTCAAGGCCGCAGTGAACCTTGATTGTGCCTCTGCATTCCAGCCTGGGCAACAGAATTTGAAGACCCTGTCTGAAGAAAACAAACGAACAAAAAACTTTGAACTCTAAAGTGCCATGTGCTGAACATATGTTAATTTATTTTCAAAACCACTCCCTAAAGTAGTTATTGTTCTCTTTATTTTGTAGATGGGGAAACTAACTCAGAGAACTTCTGTAACGCTAGAGGCTCAGTGGCAGAGAGCGGGGAGATCCAGGGATGCTTCCCTTCCAAAGCCTGCACCCCCTCATTCTATTTTCTCTCCCAGCCTGGGAACTTAGAAAAAGTGGGGCCTGCATCATCAGTCATGATTTCAAAATCTTACCTCATGTTACTTTTTAAAGTTAATCTTGCAGATATCAAATTCTGATTGTGTGTTATCAGTGAGTCATGCTTCAGTCACCTAATGCTGTGTAATAAACTACCCCAAGGTGTAATGGCTTTTAAACCCTCAACAATCATTTTAGTGTCTCTTAGGGTTCTGAGGGTTACCTGGGCTTTGTAAGATGGTAGTTGTCTCTCTCTCTCTCTCTCTCTCTTTTTTTCTGAGATGAGTCTCCAAAGTCCCTTTTCTTGAACCTCTGCAGAAAGAACTGATTCTACAGCACCTCATAAAAGCAAACCAGTAAATGTAGAAAACATGAAGCTACATGATTCGTGGCTCAGTTGAAATACAGTGGTGATGCATCTGACTCCCTCAAAGGCCAATACTTTAAATACTTTTATTTAAAAAAAATTCAATAAACTTGTTGTAAGAAACCATAGCCAGAAGTGTCCAGTCTTTTGGCTTTTTTGGGCCACATGTAAAATATGCTAACACCAATGGTAGCTAATGAGCTTAAAAAATTTTGTAAAGAAAATCTCACAGTTTTTTTTTTTTTTTTTTTTTTTTGAGACTGAGTCTCACTCTGTTGCCCAGGCTGGAGTGCAGTAGTGCAATCCTGGGCAACAAGAGCAAAAACTCTGTTACCAAAAAAACCCAAATTACTATAGAATCAGAACTTGGCATAAAGCAACAGGATCTGTTCTTGTGAAGGAAGTGGGAGTCTCCCCCTCCTAGTTTTACTACTTCATGACCTTTGACCATATTTTTAGTTTTTCCTTTAGAAAAAATCTAGATAAGCATTAATGACCCAAGTTGTTAAGAACAAAGCACTCGGCTGGGCACAGTGGCTCATGCCTGTAATTCCAGCACTTTGGGAGGCCGAGGTGGGTGGATCACCTGAGGTCAGGAGTTCGAGACTACACTGACTAAAATGGTGAAACCCGGTTTCTACTAAAAATACCAAAAAAAAAAAAAAAAAGTAGCTGGGCATAGTGGCGGATGCCTGTAATCTCAGCTACTAGAGAGGCTGAGGCAGGAGAATCGATTGAACCCAGAAGGCAGAGGTTGCAGTGAACCGAGATCACACCATTGCACTCCAGCCTAGAGTCTGGGAAACAGAGTGAGACACTCTCTCAATTTAAAAAAAAAGAAAAAAGAAAAGAGTAAAGCACTGTGCGTTGAAGTAATTATTTTGGTATGTTCCAGAGTTAACTTGCCACATGATTGATTATTTTTTAAAATGACCCTTTGATTGTATTTCACAGGATTATTGAACATGGGGAAGGAAGAATCCTCACTTGCAGAAGTGTTAGCCTATCTCAATCAAATCTACTGTGGGCAGATTTCCATTGAAACCTCCCAACTTCAGAGCCAGGAGGAGAAAGACTGGTTTGCCAGGCGGTTTGAGGAACTGCAAAGGGAGACATTTACCACAGAAGAGCGGAAACATCTGTCGAAACTAATGCTGGAATCTCAGGTAAAAAGGAGCATCTAATAGCAAGGGCAGAGGTCAGCTCATTGCCTATAAAGATATATAGCCTGGCAGACATAGGGAAACCTCGTCTCTACTAAAAATACAAAAATTAGCAAGGCATGGGTGGTGCACCCCTGTAATCCCAGCTAGTCAGGAGGCTGAGGCATGAGAATCCCTGGAACTTGGGAGGTGGAGGCTACAGTGAGCTGAGATCGCACTACTGCACTCCAGCCTGGGTGACAGAGCGAGACTCTGTCTCAGAAAAAAAATAAAAGGCCGGGGACTGTGGCTTATGCCGGTAATCCCAGCACTTTGGGAGGCTGAGGCGGGCAGGCAGACCATGAAGTCAGGAGTTTGAGACCAGCCTGGCCAACATGGTGAAACCCCATCTCTACTATAAATACAAAAATTAGCTGGACGTGGTGGTGTGCACTTGTAATCCCAGCTCCTCGAGAGGCTGAAGCAGTAGAATCGCTTGAACCTGGGAGGTGAAGGTTGCAGTGAGCCGACATGGTGCCACTGAACTCCTGCCTGGTGACGGAGCTAGCCTCCATCTCAAAAAAAAAAAAAAAAAAAAAACGATATATAACTACTGAAGAGAGGGAATTGGGCCATTAACTCTGCACTTACCCCCATTCACCCCTCATTACTTCAACACAACAGATCATATAACACCCACACCATTTTATTCTTTTATTTTTCCTCAGAGATCCTTGTTCTGAGCATATCACTTTATTCTAAGTAGGAAAATGTTGATTGCTGAAATACTGACCTATTGGCTCTCCTCAGAGTCAAAATATTTCTCTGGTGTGTGTCTACTCACTCTATAAAAGATGACAAGATCCTTAAGACCATAATTCTGACTGGGCATGATGGCTCACACCTGTCATCCCAGCACTTTGGGAGGCTGACATGGGTATATTGCTTGAGGTCAGGAGTTCGAGACCAACCTGGCTAACATAGTGATACCCTGTCTCCACTAAAAAAAATACAAAAAATGAGCTGGACATGGGGGAACATACCTGTAGTCCCAGCTACTTGGGAAGCTGAGGCAGAAGAATCACTTGAATCCAGGAAGCAGAGGTTTCAGTGAGCTGAGATTGCAACACTGCACTCCAGTCTGGGCACAGAGCGAGACTCCGTCTTAAAAAAAAAAAAAAGCAAAACCAAAAACAAACAAACAAAAATAAATCCTTACTTCTTTTTTTTCTTTTCTTTTTTTTTTTTTATTAAAGGCAGGGTTTCATCATGTTGGTCAGGCTGGTCTTGAACTCCCAACCTCAGGTGATCTGCCCGCCTTGGCCTCCAAAGTGCTTGGATTATAGGCATGAGCCACCACTCCCGGCCAAATCCTTACTTCTTAAAGTCTTGTTTTTATTTATTTATTTTTTTGAAATAGAGTCTCACTCTGTTGCCAGGCTGGTGTGCAGTGGTGCAATCTCAGCTCACTGCAACCTCCGCCTCCCGGGTTCAAGTGATTCTCCTGCCTCAGCCTCCTGAGTAGCTGGTACTACAGGCGTGTGTTACCACACCCATCTAATTCTTTTTTGTAATTTTTTTTTGAGACAGAGTCTTGCTCTGTTACCCAGGCTAGAGTACAGTGACGTGATCTCAGCTAACTGCAGCCTCTACTCCCGGGTTCAAGCGATTATCCTGCCTCAGCCTCCTGAGTAGTTGGGATTATAGGTGCCCACCACCACGCCCAGCTAATTTTTATATTTTTAGTACAGATGGCATTTCACCATGTTGGTGAGGCTGGTCTTGAACTCCTGACCTCATGATCTGCCTCCTTGACCTCCCAAAGAGCTGGGATTGCAGGGATTGCAGGTGTGAGCCACTGCACCCAGTCAGGGGCGAGTTATTCTGCCACTCAGGTCATTTTCCTTGGCCCCTCCTGCTGTCTGGGATCCCTGGAAAGCCATCCTGCTGTGTCCTTGTTATGTCTCTCTCCGGGATACGTAGTGAAGTGTCACTGCTGTGGTCACTTGGGGAATGTGGGGCCATCTCACAACACACACAGACTTACTTGCCTTCCACCGGAGAAGCTGGCTGCCCCCTGGCAATTCACGTCTGCTGTGATGTTCCACAGGAGTTTGACCACTTTCTGGCCACCAAGTTCTCCACAGTGAAGCGATATGGAGGTGAAGGCGCTGAAAGCATGATGGGCTTTTTCCATGAGCTGCTGAAAATGTCAGCCTACAGCGGGGTCACTGATGTCATCATTGGGATGCCCCATAGAGGGAGGCTGAATTTATTGACAGGCCTACTGCAGTTCCCACCAGAGGTAAGGTTACTCGCTGTGTTTCTCACTAGCACTATATGATTGATTGTAACAGAATAAAACTGCTGGTTTTATATATCTATATCCACATCTATATCTATATCTATATATTTTTTTTAGTGATGGGGTTTCACCATGTTGGCCAAGATGGTCTCGAACTCCTGGCCTCAAGTGATCCACCCACCTCGGCCTCCCAAAGTGCTGGGATTACAGGTGTAAGCCACCGCACCCGGCCAAAACTGCTGGTTTTATTCTGGTGAGAAAGGATGGTGATGCTGATGGTGATGGCTGGGCACAATGGCTACACCTGTAATCCCAGCCTGTTGGGAGGCTCAGGCAGGAGGATGGCCTGAACCTAGGAGTCTGAGACCACCCTGCACAACAAAGTGAGACTTTGCCTCTACTCAAAATAAAATAAGTTAGCCAAGCATGGTGGCATGCTCTTGTGAACCCAAGAGTTTGAGGCTGCTGTGAGCTGTGATCTCACCACTGCACTCTAGCCTGGGCAACAAAGCAAGATGCTACCTGAATAGAAATAAATTTAAAAAAGTAGAACTCATGGTCATCATTCCTTTCAGGGAGCCAACTAAGGCTGGGCAAGGTGGCTCACACCTGTAATCCCAGCACTTTGGGAAGCTGAGGCAAGAGGTGTGCTTGAGCCCAGGAGTTCAAAACCAGCTTGGGCAACCTTGCAAAACTGTCCTTACAAAAATAAAAATTAGGAGACATGGTGGCATGGTCTCTACCAACAAAAAAATTAGGTGGTACACCTATGGTTCCAGCTACACAGGAGGCTGGAATGGGAGGATCTCTTGAGTCCAGGAGATAGAGGCTGCAGAGGGCGAAGATTGCACCTCTGCCCTGCATCCTGGAAGACAGAACCAGATCCTATCTCAAAAAAGAGGAAAGACAACTAAGCATACGAGCAGTTGGTCCAAGGTAGCTTAGACAGCTTAGTTAATTGACAGAGCAGGTATTTGGGTTGATTTTCCATGTACTCTTATTTATTTGAGACGAGTCTTGCTCTGTCACCCTGGCTAGAGTGCAATGGCATGATCTCGGCTCACTGCAAACTCTGCCTCCCAGGTTCAAGTGACTCTCATGCCTCAGCCTCTTAACTAGCTGAGATTACAGGGGCCTGCCACCATGCCTGGCTAATTTTTTGTATTTTTATTAGAGATGCGGTTTTACCACCTTGGCTGGGCTGGTCCTGAATTCCTGACCTCAAGTGATCTTCCCGCCTCTGCCTCCCAAAGTGCTGGAATTACAGGTGCGAGCCACCACTCCTGGCCTTAAATTTTCTTTTTTATTGTATGATTTCAATGAACCACTTCTTCTTCCCTAGTCTCCATTGTGATGAATGCCATTTTTTTCCTTTTATGTGAACCCACAATAGCTCATGTTCCGTAAAATGCGAGGCTTAAGTGAATTTCCAGAGAATTTCTCAGCCACTGGAGACGTCCTGTCTCACCTGACCTCATCTGTGGACCTGGACTTCGGGGCGCACCATCCCCTCCACGTGACAATGCTGCCCAATCCCTCACACCTGGAGGCTGTCAACCCTGTGGCCGTGGGCAAAACTCGCGGCAGGCAGCAGTCTCGCCAAGATGGGGACTACTCTCCGGACAGCACGGCCCAGCCGGGGGACAGAGTCATTTGCTTACAGGTACTTAGAGCTTCTGGAAGTGAGGCTAGAGGTGGGGAAAACTGGGAAGAATTGTGGGTTGGGAGGGTTGAAAGCAAGTGGGAGACATTCATGATGAAACTGAGAGGACCTTTTGGAAAAAGATTCTGGGAGTGTTTAAAAACTAACGCCAGATTCATGAGGGTTAGTCTTCAGGCAACTGGCTTTAGCCTGGGGCTTCCACTGCAATTTTCCTTGCTTGGCTTATGAAGTAACTGAGGGGTATGTATGGGCTGGCAGACCTGCTCCTTCTGAGAGCACAGGTGTCATTATTTCTCTGAAATATAGCCCTCTTGGAAGCTTCATGGTATCTATACATCTAACAAGAGAAGTGTAAAGAAAGACGTCAAGAGTGGTTTTACAAATTCTTGCTTACTTTATTATCTTTACTTACTTTTTTTTTTTTTTTTTTGAGATGGAATCTCACTCTGTTGCCCAGGCTGGAGGGCAGTGGTGCCATCCCAGCTCACTGCAACCTCTGCCTCCTGGGTTCAAGCGATTCTCCTGCCTCAGGAGACTGGGACTACAAGTGTGCCACCATCCCTGTCTAATTTTTTGTATTTTTAGTAGAGATGAGGTTTCACCATGTTAGCCAGGATGGTCTCAATTGCCTGGCCTCGTGATCCACCCACCTTGGCCTCCCAAAGTGCTGGGATTACAGGTGTGAGCCAATGTGCCCGGCCTATCTTTTCTTTTTGATTTTTTTTTTTTTTTTGAGACAGAATCTTGCTGTGTTGCCCAGGGTAGAATACAGTGGCAAAATCTCAGCTCACTGCAACCTCCACCTCCTGGGTTCAAGTGATTATCCTGCCTCAGCCTTCTGAGTAGCTGGGACTATAGGCACCCGCCATCACGCCCAGCTAATTTTTGTATTTTTAGTAGAGACGGGGTTTTGCCATGTTGGCCAGGCTAGTCTGGAACTCCTGACCTCAAGTGATCTTCCCTCCTCGGCCTCCCAAAGTGTTGGGATTACAGGCGTGAGCCACCACACCTGGCCTATTTTTTTTTTTTCTTGCTTGTTAATTTTAAAATGAAGGCCTTTGGCATTAAGGCAAATAGTACAAATTATCAGTGTGGTTCTTTCTTCTTCTACCCTCTCCCAGTTTTTTATAACACAAGTATCTTTTAGAGGTTTGGGCTGTGGTCACATTTCTTCTATGAGTATTCATTTAAATATAACCTTTAGCTGCAGGAGATAGTGAATCCCGGATTTCAGAATCAGTCTTCAAATTCCACAGAAATTGATAAATATATAAGGCAACTGAATATTCTGTTATGTCTATGAATAGCCACATTATGCTATGCATTTTAATTTTTCACAGGCCAGAAACTCGTAGTGAATAAATTGGGAGTAGGCAGAATTGGATTTGATTATGATATGGCTGGTCTGCCTTCCCTCCCTCTCTTCTTTCCTTCCTTCGTTCCTTCCTTCCTTCCCTCCCTCCCTCCCTCTTTCCTTCCCTCCTTCCCTCCCTCCCTCCTTCCTTCCTTTTTTCCT